>VBVR01006312.1:0-10508 GCA_011638315.1 Tetramorium parvispinum | reverse complement strand
CTCCTTGTTCTGAGCAAACCTCAAAAAAAGGTCAAAATTGGAATTTTGACCTTTTTTTGAGGTTTGCTCAGAACAAGGAGCTAAACTACCAATTCTGACCTCGGATTTGGATTCAGCGGGTCAAAATACATAGGAATACACTAGTCTAGTATACAGGCCAAACCACTTTTTTTTCTGTGTGTCTGTTATCACTCTAAATAAAAAGAAGACTATAATTACTTTTTTATACGGATTATAATTATTTTTTATATCAAATATTTGTATTTTTTAATATTTATATTGTGTATGTATGTGTACCAAAATTCTCATCATCAATTATTTACTAGAAAACAATAAAAATAAATATTGATCTTTAGTCTTATTCATTTTCTTTATGCATATTAAAGTAGCATAATAAAGTATTCAGGCTTGTAAATTACATTATGATTACCACAAACATTTAATTAAACAATAAAAAATATGAAATATAGTTAGAAATTTATTGTAATAAACAAGGCAAATGCGAGTAATCATTTGTCAATCATAGTGATCACACAAGTATGAGATATGATTAATTTATTCGCATTATATTTGTATAGCTGCAACATAGAGAAACCGCATTCCGGATTGTTCAGAGTAACGATTTCTTATTAGCGACAATCTGGTAAACGTTGACATTCGCGGTTAGTAACAAATGCTTTCATCATCTGGTTACGACGTGAAATGAAGGTCTAGGCGTGTCACATGAGTTGCGAAGCTTCAAGGGTGCTTCTCCCTGCATCACGATAACACAGTCTCGAGGATTCGACGATAATTCACGACGTCATGAATAATGTATACGCGTGCTACACAAATTCATGAAGCCGCGACGTTCAGACAACGACGCTTATTCCACTTCGTAATTTCTCTCAAGACAATAGCAGGGAGAGCAATCTCGAGCCACTCGAACAATTTGAATTTCTAAGATTTGCGTCCCTTAAGACGATGTAGCAGGATTAAACAGTGTAACCCAATTAGGGAACAAGTTAAACTTTCCACATTGCGGTGAGTCGCCATTTATCAATTTAATGAGCGATCGAATTGAAAGCCGAATGAAAATTAATCTTTCTAATTTGCTAAACATTGTTCATATAAGTTCACGCTAAAGCTTCATGTAACAACCTCCATTACATATATAATTAAATTATTATATTATGCATTAACTAATTATATTTTTGAACTATAATTTTTATAATTACATTCTAAATATAATAAAATTATCTTTATAAACATTTAATAATAATAAAGTGCTTACAAATTTTGCGTATTATACTTTATAAAAAATATTTTCTTTCTCTAAATATCTTCAATAAATTTTTATTTTCTTTACTGATGTATATAAAAATTAGTTATATAAACTACAAGTCTTTGTTTACGTTACGATATCTTTGCCTCTAATCTTCTCTCTTACAGGCTGATTGAACGCCGTCATTGGTGCAACAATTGCACCTGATACTTCCGTGTGCGGCGTATCACGCACGCGTTGATTCATACTGCGTAACGTTGAAGGGTATGCTCGCAAGTTAATAGAGCGATAAATATACGACAGGCAGAAATGTAATCTCCGGCCGAATAGATTATGATCGAGTAAGCTTTACAGCGGAGTTGCCATCATTCCTCATAGCCGCGTGCCATTGATGCTTTTCGCGAACATCAGTGAACAACTTAATTGGAACTTAATAAATTCCTTATGGCCGGTCAGACTTGAAAACCCGTTTGATGCTCATCGCAACCGAATAAAGGCAGAAGCGCACGATTTTCGAATCGATTGCATTTTACTTGTTATACATCGTTTGTTAAAGCAATGAACGATAAAGTTCAATAGAAATTGGAGGATGTAACAAGAGCATTTTCATAAGATACGCAACTTCCAATATATTCTTCCACTAAATTTTTTAATAATTAAAATGTATGATAATATTATATGGCAATACAAATAACAATACTAATTCACGATGCTATTCAAATGTACATTCTTCTCAAAGTAACTGACGTAAATGTATTCGAGCTATACATTTCCATCAGCATAAATTAACATCTTCATTAATCGTCTGTCATGAATAAACGTAATTCGTAATATACAACATTATTATTCTCGATTATTTGATGTTATTGAATCTTATATTCTCGATATTAATTTGTTGTTATTGAATCCCAATATTTTATATAGTATTCTTATACATGTAACTTTACATTTCTCTATTAATATATAAAAATCCTTATAAGATTGTTAAATTTTCAACGTTCCTTATATGTTAAATAATTTCTCGCGCCCATGTGAAGATTAAGTAATTTCTTCTTGATTAAAAAATATTATTTAATGCATGAGAAATACTGATATTTTATTTTGATGGAAATTCCGTCATCTTTTTACAAGTACACTGAAAAAAAATTTTGGTTAAAAACGAATGAATCAGAAAAATTTTGTAGGATATCAAAAATATTCTGGTTACTATAATAGAAATTCTGATTATTATAACTTAATTTTTTTATTTTTTATAAAGATTATTATAAAGTATTGAATTCTATTATAATAACTAGAATTTCTATTATAATCAGAATATTTGATCAATCCTACAAGATTCGTCCGTTTTTAACCAGAATTTTTTTTAGTGTACGTACTTGCAGATCAATGATTGGTATAATAAATATAATATAGTAAGTATTCAGTTCGTAACATTGCTTGATTATTATTATTCGCGCAATTAATCAATTTGTGAAGTTACTATCCCGTTACTACCCTCTATGATAAAGTATATTAGGAAATAGCAATAGTATCCATGGAGCGCACTAAAATAGTGGCTAAACTAAATATAACTTGCGGCAGCGGTGCAGCCGAGTCGAAAGACAAATGAGGTAACTGTACCTGAACGCGCAAACTGCGGTTCACGCAAAAGTTCATTGCTTCCTACTGCCGGATTCCGGGTCAGCGCACGTCCCTCGGACGGAGGCGTCCAAATTCGTCCGACACAGACACGTGAGAAATAGGAGACCTCGACGAAGCACACTGCGAGCAAAACGAGACGGAAATTCGACCTTGCGATTCCTCCGTGTAATATTTGCAACGACATTTGATTGAAAAATCAATTAAACTGATTATGTATTATTATTTCAGAAACACAGTAACTCAGATTTTAATTATTGTTTGTTAAGTTATTTAGTAACGTTGACGATAAATAATCGAAAACGTTTTACAACGATAGAAGTTTATAATAATAATAATTTTGTAAGATGTTTTTAATTCTATTTGTTTTTTAATGATTGTATATTAAATAATTGTCGTATGTAAATGTATGTAAATAAATGTAAGTCATGGGAGGGAGAAAATTAGTATTATTCTTAAAACTCTGGAGAATTTACTTTACTTTCATTTCACTCTACTTTAATTTTACTTAATTACTCTACTTTAATTTCACTTTATGAAGAGAATTAATTATTACACCCAATGAATTCAAGTACATCGATATATCATATTCACTTAATTTGCTTAAAGAACTATGTGGAAAATTATATTATTTCAACGAGCACATTAGACTTCTTTTGATTTCAGAAAATTTGTGTTTGATTTTTTTTTGCAAATTAACGATTAATGATGATATAAATCGTTGCATGATTCGGTAAAATTTGTATTTCCGTTTTTATTGCATCTTTACACGAATATTACGTATTCCGTGTTGAGAGACATTAATTTTCATTTGCTTCTCGAAATGTATACATGTATGTACATACATACGAGAATGTATGACAGTGTTTCGTATGTGTGACACAATATTTATTGCTCTACAGACATTGGCATTGATTACTATCACGATACGTATAACGGCCGCGATGATTGTGGCTGAAAATAGGACTTATTATGTGTAACGCTTGAATTAATCGAAGTTAGATGCTCGGATGTATGTATGACAAACACTATAAAACGATTCGCTCTTGAAATATTTCACTCGCGAAGATAGAAACTCTTACAAAATGAAACAGCAGTAGCGGTCGCGCGGTCAGTTGAACCTTTCGTATAAATTATTTAATTTTTTTAGATATCACTTCGTTACCAAACCGATCCGCTCATTACTAACCACTCCTTATCGTCGGCCTGACTTCATCGCTAGATAAAGTTTCATGTCAACGAACGCGGTCTTGTCCATCCATCCGAGAAAATGCTTGTCAACGCGCGGGTCATATTTAACAGAGGAATTATTTCGAAGATTACACATTTAATTTCGAAGTCGAGTAGCTTCGACTTGAAAAATATTATAACGAAATGCTCGATATTTCAAACATCTTACGGGATATTTTATTTATAATTGAAATTAATTGCACCATTTATAATTTGTGAATTATAAAGAATTAAATAATTTTATTTACACGTAGAAGCTGTCTGTAAATCGTTGAATATTTATCATGTGAAATTTAAAAATATACAAAATCATCAATTCGTCATCAATTTAAATAAAAAGGACATCGTCGTTAGTTTTTCATAGAATTCTATGTTATTCAAGATTTCGCGCTGACGAAATTGATACTTATATATTTTTTATCGCTATTTTATAGATTTTTTTATAGATTCTTAATAGATTCTTAATTTCAACGAGTTCTTAAGGACTTCATTAGTTTCCTCACAAATGCAAAATAATGTATGATTGCCTTTATGGCCCCATCGGCATATTACATAATAAAATTAAATATTCATTTGTAATAGAAAGATTTAAATTATTTCACAAGCAGAATTATCGCGTATAATGTAACTTTAAAAATATTACATCGTATTTCTACAGAAACCTTAAATATAATCTTAATTATTTACTATACAAACCTAGACTGTTTATACACAGACTAATTTTTTCATTAAAATGTATGATGATGTCATATCATAATCTCAAGCATCACAAGACGTATCGCGACTGTCTTATGTAATGCAAGCAAAACGTGCGCATCCTATTCTCGTAAATCTCTATATCTACGGCGAGATGCCGAAGCTAAATAGGGATAGTCAAAGGGGTTATCGAAATTTTTTTTGCGTAGGCGTAGAAACGACGCCTCCCCAATTATCGAGGTACATAAGTATACATTATGTCAACGAAAACGAGCCGAAATTTATAGCGCATATCGCCCCCCCGAGCCGCGGAATAACTTATCGGAAGTATGTAAATTGAAAAGCAGCGCGTGGGTATTAGGTAGAGAATCGTCGATCGTTTGTTTAGCCGTAGTCCCAGGGTGGAGACGAAAGAGCGTGGTCCAGGAGGGGGTTGGTCGAACGACTTAATCTTCGTAATGAATGGCTTCCACGGGCCACATGGTTGGTGCGCGTCCTTAATTATTTATTTGTAATATCCGGATAAACGGGGAGGCTCTCCAACGCTCGCGCGCGCGTGCACGCTTTATTGTGGCCGAAGAGGCATTAATAGCCCGATAGGGATCCGACGTGACGGTGCACGATCCCTGCTGACGCTGAATCTCTTTTCGATGAGAAAGAGAAAGGGAGGGAGGGTGGGATAGATCGGCGATAAGCAGGTACTTCGGCGCGATATCGTCTCGATCGCGCGGTTTCACACGACGAAAGGAAAGTGAAACCAGTTTGACGTTCGGAGAGTAATGCGTCTCGATGACAGGACGATTTCGATGTCGCGATACCGTTGGACCAGAGTAATTGATGTCACTGTCGCGCGCTTTAAAAGTGAGGGAAGATGAAGGTCCTGTGTATGCATCATTTTTTCCGTCCGATCATGTAAGATTTCTCCCTTTTACTTTCAAATCCGACGGTTCGTGATTTTACAATAGTCGCGAAGTACGAAGAAAGATAGAAGAAAAATTTATTTCAGCAATTTATTTTGTACAAACTTAGAGTATAGATAATAGTACACTGAAAAAAAATTCTGGTTAAAAACGGATGAATCAGAAAGTCTTGTAGGATCGATCAAATATTCTAAGTTATTATAATAGAATTCGATACTTTATAATTTATGATAAACAGAATTCCTATTATAATAACCAGAATATTTGATCACGTTTTAATCAGAATTTTTTTCAACGTGTACTTTGTACTTGATTCTTGAGGTATCGGAAATAAAATAACTTATTCATTTACAGCGAGGAAATAATTAATTGTATTATAATTTGTCATGTAGTGTCGATAAATTTGTTTTGTAACACATTAAACAGCATCTAATGATTCAATCGAGTACGTGATTCTGCAGAGTCATTAGATTGTTTGGATAATTAAAAGAGCGTTATTTAAAGAAGCACTTATGCTGATACTCTATTACTGCAATATATTCAATACTGCAATAATTTTTATCAAAGTTTTTTTCATTATTTTTTGTTATGAATATACTTTTTTTTTTATTTACATTTCGTGGCCCATGACTTCATTCTTCGATGCGATGAGATAGCGTAAATATATTTAATAAACAATATATTTAATAAACAATATATGTATATATATATATATTTCTGTTGAATTTCATCGCGCAAAGCATACACGTGTTCGATATACGAAGCTGCACATGTGCACGTTGCGCTACGTAACCTGTTGCTCGTTTGCGATTATACGGCTATTCTTTTCTTATACATATAACAAGATCAGCGTCATGAACAAAGTTTTATGTGCGAAATATAGTATGTCTCCGACAATTATATTTTCTTTCGATTTTTTTACATACTTAAATGTATAATATAAATGAATATTATACATATACTGTTTTAATCGAAATTTTTTCCTTCTATTGGACTTAATGTTGGCTATAAGGAATATATTCCTCTCCATTTTTATGAATAAATATATTTTTTTGATAATATTATTATAAAAATCTGTCTATCTTTTATTTAAAATAAGATGATTATAAAAACAAAGAAAAAAATACATAATTTCATAATAAGATTACGAGAAATTTTGACAATTCAAAAGTTACTGCAAAATTCTTGTATTACTATTTAAAATTTGCGTTATATAACTGATTATGTTACACACATACATATTTTATATACATGTAGAAAAAATTAATAAGAGCTTAAAATTATTGCAGAGCTCTCCAAATATTGACGCATGACACTGAAGGATTCAATGACTTCATGTTGATAATGCTAGGAAAATTTAACTCAAATCATGCGTTCTTGAAGTAATGATAAAAAGTTATGGAATGTTGTTGGATAACGCTAATCAATAAAAGACAGAAAACTCGAAATGTTTGAAATAAAGGGAAAAAATATTTCAAGTTTTAAATTAATTGAAGTAACTATTCTGCGGTGCGCCAACGTCGCTGATTCGAATTAACATTCTCAATGGAATTTGGTCGAGGAACCAAACAATTTAGACTAGCTGCAGCTCTATGTTTTTGCATGAAATATTTACCTTTCGTTTAGAAAAAAACATCCAAATGATCAATGCTACTGCCAAATTGAAAAATGTAGTACGATATCTTCTGCACTTGTCTTTATTACACAGCCAATATAACACGATAACAGTCTAAACTTGCCGATATTACACAGTACATTCACTTGCCCTTTGCACGTGCTTCGTCTAGCGCTCACCGAAGAGTGTCACGATGTCGAATTACAGGTACTCAATTCCTGATTTCTAGAAACCTTCCGTTCCCTACTTCGACGTATTATGTTTTGATGACAGCTCCAAACGGCATAAACACCAAGCTTCTTAATAGAACATATCTTTGCAGTACGAAAGACAGCTATTAAAAATATTTCAGGATTCAAATTATTTAGAATATTTCAGGATTAAAATTATTTAGAATATTTCAGGATTAAATGTAGCGTTTTAAAACTTTTCATTGTTGGATTTTTTAGGAGAAAACACGCTATATATAAAAAAAATTATAATGTTAGAAATCAACCAAAATTAACGTAAGTGTAAATTTCTCGAGTATCGTCCAACGTCATGCGTCGCTTTTCAGAACTTTCTCTTAATTATCATCATGAAGCAATATTCTAAAACTTTTTATACTTTTCTCTTATTCGAGGAAGTATGCCTCAAATTAAAACACAGCAATGTTAACATCATCTTATTAATCGAGATCCTGTGTCGTTGGCTAGAATTATGCAACAATTTCCTAAATTTTTTATCATTAAATCGTATTTAAAAGAGCATGCCTCGCATTAAATGACACGTAACAATGTTAAAATAAACGTATTTCTTGAGATCTGTCCAGTGTCATTCATGATATTTCGGAGCTTCTACCTTCCCGACGAATGTCGCGCAACGATTTTCATAGCTTCTTTTTATTCGTTAGCGTTATACAAGAACATTCTAAATTGTTTACGCCATCACTGAAATCCGCACATGGTTGATCAGAAATATGTAATACTATTGTAACATTATTTAACGAAATAAAAAAGAAAATGCATATAAAAGATTAATAAGCGTCATACATTATCAATAGAAAAAGACACTCTGACATTTGTATCATTTGCAAAGATAGATGTATGTACGCATTACTCTTGTCCATCCAAATTATTTAACCATATTGCATAAAAATGTAGCATAATATATGACACGATAGTATACGAAAAAAATTCAAAAGATTCATTCATTATTAAAAGGAAATGTGCAGAAATTCGCGTTCTTGTCAAAGCAAATAATAACATTTATATTAATTATAACATTAGGATTACTTATTAATAGATTATTCATGAAAATACATAAGATTAAATACTAATAAAAGAAGAAGGTATCTTGAAAATCTCGCCATTAGTCGACTCGATATACAGAGACTCTTGTTAAATCAAATTATATAATTTAACATTGTTTATTATTAAATACAATTACTGATTGTGAGAAAAATAATTATAAAAGTATCATAGGAAGGAATAAATTCTATTATAGTCTACTATCAATAGAAAAGTGCTATTCATGAAAATAACAATGTCATGTTGTAAGGCAGAATACAGTTTCGCATGATTAATAGATTACTAATACTAATTTTAATTATTAATTTTGTTTAATATAGAAACACATACTTGGCGATTTTATTTTATTTTCACAGTTTCAATTTTTCCCGATTACAGTCTACTCGTTACACATAAATTAAATAGGCCTGCATAAATTTGCGGTCTGGAAAAGAAGAGTGGTTTCGTTTTTTTTTTGTGCGCTGAATCTGAATTCGAAAATAAAATGCTCTATCACGTCACGTTTAAAAAAAAAAAAAAATCTCAAAAAAACGTGTTTTGGAGCATTTTTAAAACTTTGTAAAACTTCTAACGAACCCGATGTGTGAGAGAGTTCAAATAAGTATCAAATTAATGCGCGAACATTGTACTTTAATATAATCTTTTACCGCCGCTATCATCGAACTACTCCTGGTGCACTTTATAGGAATAGACATACGCTCGCAGTATAGTATGATAGTACTTTATTGTGGGCTACTGTGTAAAACCATTGCACACAATAAAAATTTTACTAATGAATTTAATACGTGGGATCACAAACTCTTCGTAATAAAATTGCTTTCTTTATTTGTTTAAACAAATATTGCAACAAAACACATTTAAACAAATAACAAATATGTTTGAACAATTCTTGAAAAATAATTTTTCAAAAAATTAACTTCGTAATTCTATTGTACGGAAAGTTATATAAAATCCATGTATTATATTAAATTTTTACTGTATGCAATGATTTTGCAGTGATCCATAATAAAGCAATCGTTATACTATACTGCGAGCGTACACCTAACTACTCCTAAAAAGTGCGCAAGAGATTCGGTAATGCTGGCGATAAAAGATTCAATATTTTGATATTAAAGTACAATGTTTAAACATTAATTTAAGACTTTTTCGACATCTTTTGCACGTCAGGTTCGTTAACTACAAAGTTTTAAAAATGCTCCAAAACGCGCTTTTGAAGCACTTCAATTCTATTTTTTTCGAAAAGTGACGTGATAGAACATTTTTACTTGTGGATTCGAATTTAGCGCACAAAAAACTATAAGAAATCACCTCTTTTTTAGACTGTAGAAAAAAGTAAAAATTAGCAGGCCTGTATATATGTGTAAGAGAGAGAGAGAGAGAAAGAGAGAGAAATACATAGCATTTAGTTTATCATATTCTTATTAATACAATATACAAAATTAGATTTATTAAATATATAATATTTCAAAGATTTTTATAGTACTCACAATAATTGTTTCTTCCTCGCCTTAGAGCCTTAGAGCTAAAAACTATTTGTCCATATATCATTTTCAAAGTCAAATTAGAATCCGCAGCGACACTATCTATTCAGTTTTAGATGTTTTTAGCTGTTTTAGCTGTTTCCAATCTGTAAGAAGCGACATATATACATATAGAAAATGAATCTCAAAGTAATTAGTTTTATCAGGTAATGATTTAAAAGTAATATTTCAATCATAGATATTATTCAGTCATTAACTCTCTTTTTTCTTAAAGTTTAAACGATCAATAAGATTTATAAAATGCAATCTCTATGTGTATAATTCATTTGCGTGTTGAATCATGTTTAAATAATTTAATATAATAAATTATTTAAT
>VBVR01006311.1:0-10494 GCA_011638315.1 Tetramorium parvispinum | reverse complement strand
TTATACTACAGATCCATCATATATACAGTAATAACGTGATACCGTGTGATATCACGTTATTGTTATCGACAAAAAACAATAGCACATACCGGTTTCGCACCAAATATTAGACGTTAACATCGTGCATTGTAATATTGAGTGAAAATTTATTTTACGCATGAATATACGTATAAACTTAAATTTATATATGTTACTCTTATCCCAAGAATGCAAGTCGATCTTATTTAATTCGAGAAAAGGGAGAATAGAAATTATTGATTTAATCTTAATATTGTTTCTTTCATACTATATGAGATTAAATAAATGAAGAATATTTTTTGTTTTGTTCTCAGAAATCCTGTCTGCGAGGATAGGTATTCTATCGTCTCACCTACATTTTATTTCTCGCGACAGTAGTGTAAACTGAAAATAATTTTGTAAGAAAAAGTTGTTCCTGCGGCGCACAGATTTCGCTCGATAATCTTCCAACGAGGCGCGAAAGGTCGTTCCGATAAGCGAAAAGTTCAACCGTTGCATTTGAATCTTTTACATTGTCATTATAGCAACGTTGTCTTACTAATAGAATTTTTTATAAAGGATTATAAAATACATTAGAATAAAAATATTATTTTATAGAATTATAATACATAATAAATATTTTTTCACACAAGAGATACAAAGAGGTAATTTCTTAAAATTATTTTTTATAATGTTATTAAGGTGGTTAAACAGAAGTACATATTTTTATTATAAAACTTTTGTATAAAGCATTTTTTACATTGAATAGTTTTTGAGATATAACAAAAAATTACTTTATATTTTCTATTATTATAGATTTATACTTTCTATTATATAATTGTTTTTTAGCCTCACTAATTATATAATAATAATGTTAATTAATTATTATTTAATATAATTAATTTTAACAGATAATTTCTAAATTCATCTATTTACTTCATCCACGTGTGCATACAATTTTCTTAAAATCAGGATTTAACACTTTACCAAATATTTTTGTAAATACAATTTAATACTTTGAATATAAATACTTGTATTTTTTGCAAATTTATATCTCATAATTTTTACAAATTTATGAGTCACTCACATGACAATGTTGAGCCGATTATTATAATTCTTATATGTATAAGTTCAATGTATAAATAGATTATTTAATAGAGTTATTCGTAGTTATTCGAAGGTACTTATTTTTTTAGTACAACTACCTGCTGTGACAATATAACTGTCTGAGAACAGAAAAAAGGAAAGAAACCATCAAACATATAATAGGTACACGAAGACTTCTTTCTCAAAAATGTAGCCGGGTCGGGTCGTTGGGTAAGGTCGGATCGTAGACCGACGGAATTGCTGAATCGTGAAAAACGATGCAGTGAGAAGAGCGCGGCAAGAGAGTACCCAATCGCGGGGTAGTTAAATACTTAAGATATGATGCGAGCTTTTCTTTCCGATCGCCGGTAATTGCACCCACAATACTGGCGAACGCTCTGCAAATATTTGAATAATGTATTGCAACGAGTGCGCAAATCGCGATCCACCCTGGAAGAATTGAATTATTGTCGCGAGACATGTCGCGAATGACTCTCGATTAATATTAACGTAAGACTGATTGCAGTTATTAATAACTCGTATTCGAATAAACTGCACCTAAAATCAACTGCAAATTAAATCCTTTCTGCAGGTTGAAATCGTGACAAAATTTCGAAAGTTGTGTGAGTTTGTCGCGCATACTTTGCTGGAAAGGTTTAAAATTAAGGAAAGGGTTAAAATATTTTCGGATATCTGGCTATAATAATATACCCGGAACAATTGTTGAACTGGTATGGGACTGACATAAGTATGACATTGAAAGCTACAATCACATATTTCATAACGATTTAGAAATATGTGGACTGATGTAAGACCAGTAGGTAGTGGGTTTAAGAATAGTACAGTTTTGTTCAGAACAGTAACAGATGCATGGACACGAATATATTGACAGCAGGTCGAATTATTAACGAATAAGACCGTTTCAAAAAATCTTTTGTGAAACATGTCCATTTCACGTATGCCACCAAACGTGAAGGTAGAAAAATCCGATTTCCAAGAATTTAGGATTAGAATTCTTTTTTTGGTTACATAAGCTTATTGTGGTAAGATACATAGACCCATATATTCTCTCTAGGGTGCTAATCGCAAACCGTCACGGCATAGAATTGATGAATAACCTGACCATCTTGTATCTATTTGTACGGTAAGAAGTGGCACGGTCCATACAGATAATAAAAATGTTGAATAAGACTTTATAAATGTATTTTTTATAATTAAAGAATAACAATTCGTTATGTTAACACGAGACTATGAATAATTTTAGATTTTTAGTTTTGGAGTTACATCAAGTTTATGGTTTATTTCTCAGAGATGGAAATATTTAATAAAATCTTCATGAGCGGATTGTAGCAGTATGTGAAAATCCACAAGATATCGGGACTATTCACACTTAATTTCCAAAAATCACTAAAACAGATTATAAAAGGTTGTTTAGAGGACTAAAGATTGACATTTAAAATACTTAACATAAAATATCATAAATAAAGACGAGTAATTTATAAATTATGAAAAAATAATAAGCGTTAATATTTCAACAGAAACTAAATATTTTTAGAATCGTGTTAACAAAACGAAATATCATTCTTTAGTATAAGAAACATATTATTAAAATTTTGTCTAGAACTTTGTTCTATCCTATATAAATACAAGAAAATATATGGGATCAAATATGGAAATAAGTATAAAGAAAAAATTTCACTTAACCAGTTTTTAGACATGACCATCGTGCCTCCCACTGAACTAAGGGCTTCAGGTATACAGGTACTCTGTGTCTCACTATGTGATGCATATATTCGACATGAGATATTACCATGTCTTTTGATACAAAACTGTAAATCTCTTTCTTCTTGAAAATGATATAACTTTTGCAAATGTGTTTATTTTAAAATTAGATGATTATGAACATAAATTTCTGTTCTATCAAATGTCATTGTACGCCAGTTAACTCTTCAACTTTTTGTGTGTTACATTTCGATCATTTGTGATTTTAAAAACCAAATAATATCGTGCATATATATAAAGCATAGTAACAAGTAATGTTAAAACGAAAATAATGCATTTAGCATAAGATTATTCAGATCTCTAAAATATATTATTATTTTCAAGAAATTAAATTTATCTCGCCTTATATCTAATATTTTATGTCAATAAATAAAATGAATAAATAAATTTACAATTGATTATGATTAATTATCTGAAATTGATTGTTTATTGATAAAGATTGATTATCTGAAATTGATTGTTTATTTTTTTCTTACGTATTTTCTATTTTAATTTATTTCTATTTCATTTGTGCGCAATATTATCAACATGGATTAATAAAACTACACTTATTTGTATAACATGAGTAAACATATGATCGAGATAAATAAATTATAAATATGTATAATCAAATTAAAATTTTTTTAAAATGCATCCGTTATCAGCGTAAAATACTGGATTATGTAATAAATATGAAAAAGTCTTGAAAAATAGTACTGCATCAGAGACTCGGATAATCTTCTGTCAAGTGCATATTTCCAATGCATGTTAACGTTACCCGCTACTATATTTTACATCTTTCGCTCGTTATCCTTCGACCTGAAAATCGCCTTTTCGCTCGGCGCCTTTTTAATCATCCTTTGCATATCAGAGCGCGTATCTCCGTTCAGCGTACGTGCACACGGTTCAGGACAGTTATCTGCCCAGCATCCTGTTTTCGTCCATGAGTCACTCCCTTGGAAAGTGTCCTCCTCGTGGTCTGAGACGCGCAAGGTACATACTTTTACCTCTAGCACACGAATGCGGCGCACCTTCCAGCTACGCTAATCTCTTGCAGATCTCCCACGGAATCTCATTAGAAATTCATAACCGTTACCCCCCTGTACCCCGCTGCCACCTCTGTCCCGCCGGCCGCCGGAGGCGCGGGGGAAAAAACCCATGATACGAAAGAAATAAGCAAGCAAAGTACATTAAAAATTAATTACTTTGCTGATGGAAGCTAGAAGTGCCTAGGTGCGCTCCACACCCCCTCGAATAGCCTGCTTACCTCCGCATTCACCCGTCCGGGAACGAGGTGTTGCATTCCACCTCCTTATTTCAAATACCTTAAGGCGCCGCGTATTTGTTAGAGCGCGCTTTAGAAATCAAATCGCCGTTATCTCCTCGGCAAAATACTTTACTCGTTTTAGTTTTAAATCTCGAAGAATAAGTCGCGGTATTATGATAACTTTTATGACACAGGCTATTGTTATCCTTGTGATGAGTACGATCTGAATATGTCTTTTGATACAATTCTAGAATGATTCCTACGTGAGAAGATTTCAATGTCCGTAATATTTATTGATATTCATATGAATAGCATTCTTACATATAAACTATCCGCTGTTTGAGAACTTTTTTAAATAACCTATATGAAAAATTCTACGTAATAACATCGAGATCCAGTTATCGAACGAAAAGCTCATAAACTTGTGAGATTCATGGAATCCACATGAACCGATCGAGTGCAGTTTAGTCGAGTCGAGCCGATCTGTAGCAGCGGCAGTGACCATCCATTTATTTTAATATCAGTTCATTACCTCTAGGCCGAGATAAATAGATAAATAGATTCCGCGGAAAGGCCTCGATCGGATTTGCCGAGCGGCGAGGCACTTAACTCGCGACCCTCTTCCGCGACGCCGCCGACAGAGAATCGTAGAAGAGAAAGAGAGAGATATACATATAGAGAGAGGGAGAGAGACCGAAAAAGAGGGGTAGAGGGCGTAAAGGAGGCGCTCTCCTTCCGCCTACGTCCTCCGCGTCTACATCAAATTCCGCCGTCACTCCCACGTCCATCGTCCTTCGCAGAGCGGCAGGACCCGGGACTCCAGGAGTAATTAACTCCTTAACGAAGTAAACACGACGCCATCTTAGCTCCAGCTACCTACCCCCAACATCCCCCCCTCGAGCATCCCTCCGCTTTGTCCCCCTGCCGCACCTCTCGCGCGGGGTGGCTGTTGGCCGTAAATAAAGTATACCTGGGCTCAGGAGAAGAGTCCGTAAGGGGATCGCGAAGGCGCGAATCGCGCTTTTTTTCCACCGTTATCCCTCGTCGAGATTGCACCGGCGATTTTATTTGCCGTGTATTAATGCGATTCGAGATCTCGGGAACTCCCGCGCCGACGAGATCTCCCGAGGACCCACTACGGCTCGCCTAATTGCGTTTCGGTCGTTCCGCGTAGATTTTATTTTAGGAGCGACGTAGTCCGTCGACTCTAGGCGCGATATAGATCACGACTTTGCAAAGGTAAATAAGTAGTGCAGCTTCTTTCTAGCAGTTATTTCTTGTCACTCCAAAGTATTGTCGTTATAAGAAATGCTGCAGATAACAAATTTCCAAAGTTTTTAATATTGTTGCTTACAAGTAAGCGAGAACACGCGGCTATTTTAAGAGTAACATTATCTTTTCCCTAAATTATAACTTTCATAAAGTGAAAGCATTTTTATATAACGACCTTTCTGAAAATTTCGCTTAAAAAACAGATCGATGCATAATAGTTTAAGATTATCAAAATTAAAGAAATAAAACTCGATAAAATTCCCTCGTGAAAACAGATGGAAAATCAGTTAAAATCGCGCGGAATCAATTATTGACGAGGCATGCTCGTGGATTGTTAAAAATGTCACTGCTCCGATTTTACTCCGATTATGGAGCGGTCATGCAGAAGTGTCAAGCTAGTTCGGGCACGATGAGATCACTCGTTTCCATCCGCGGCCGCATTCGCCGCAGCAAAAATGCAGAGGCTGTGATTAATAAACGGCTCGGCGCAGTAAAGCACCGGGGCATGGTCGAGCCGTGTTCGCGAGATCCCCTATCGACGATCCCAATCCCCACGACCCGATCAGACGCCCGGGTTCGCTTCTTCTTCTTCTTCTTCTTCTTCTTCCCCTTCCTTCTCCTCCTCTCCTTCGAGCGGACACGTGATCGCCGACAAATGTATACGAGGCCGCGACCGTATCCGACATAATTCGACTCCGGTGTGCCGGTGAGGTAACACAATCCGAGAGTTGCATCACAGGCGTGGATCACATCTCCGCCACGTGAGGCGGGGGCGGTGAGGAAGGTGGCCAAAGTGAAGGGGGGAAGGCGAAGGAGCGGGAGGGGGTGTGCGAGAGGAGAGCAAATGCGCCGCACGGAACGCGAACAGAAGAGGGACAGAAGAGGGCGAAAGGGGGCCCATTCGTTCGTTCGTTCCTTCATTCCTGGCATACAGGTCGAGGGGTCCGGGTCGCACGATCCTGCTTGATCTTTGCGCTCGTGCGATCGCTCGTTCCTCACGGGGCGCCCCTCTACCGAAGGCTACGAGTGTCGGCGCGACCACGATTTTGTTCGTGAAAATCACATTTGGATACTTTCCTCACTTACTCATACTTGGAATGTCAAAATACCACAAAAATCGACAAAAAAAGAATTGCAAAGACAGCTGATTCACAGTCGATGATTTCTGCCGTCTTCACTTTTGCTCAATCACAGATAGATAATTAAAAAACAAATATATTACTATTAATAGCAAATATATTGCGAGTTATTAATTTCCAAAATGAGATACAGAATAAATTATACAATATGAAAGGTATTGTAACACTCATTTGCAAAAGGGAATTTTTGCATTTAAACACGTTTTAAAAATAAATGATTCGTTTGAGAGGGAAGATCAAGAGAGAGGGAGAGAGAGAGAGAATTCAAGCGAGAAATTTTGACACGGTAAATTGACACGATTGCGTCGGTCCGTTTACCGGAAAGTGATTAATTGTCGGGGTAATTAAGGGCCGCGGTGTCTACCAAGCGTCTCCTTCATCGGGACGACGAAAAGTCTTTGAAGAACGCGAATCGGTAATCCGAGAATGGCGAATTAGAGCAAAAGGTAAAGGGTCTCTCTCTCTCTCTCTCTCTCTCTCTCTCTCTCCTTAATGTTACTGTTGTCGCGAGTTGTGATCGATCTTAAGAGAAGTGGCGAAAAATTGGGATTGATAAAGGTCACTGTCGCATTCGTCGTGAAAAGTTCAGGGGACCATCGATTATCTTCTCGTTTCACGAGAAGTAGTTAGTCTAGACGAACGGATGCCAGTCCCGATAAATCACGGAATATGGTAGTGCCGCGCAAGTCGAGTGGGTTTTCCGGCCGTAACGTCTCGTCCAAGTTTATACCCATCACTCGCTAAATCCGAACTTGCGGTGTGCATAACCCGATCTCCTAGAGGTTTAACCAGGCACCGGTGCGCCTACCTCCCCTTGTTTCTCCCTCGCGTCTCCCACTTTCCCTTCCCCCGCCCCGCCGCCATTCACCCCGTGTAGGACATCGCGAGGTATAAGAAGTGCATGCCACGTTCTGGAGCATGAAGATCGACTCGCTGGAAGGATGTGTGCGCGAGAAAAGAGTAGGAGAAGGAGAGAAAGCAAAAGACTCGGTGGTAAGAGGGAGAAGAAGAGAGAAAGATCTGAAGAGAAACGGACCGAAGGAGCGACGAGAACGAAGACGCGATGGAGGAGAGGAGAGTATCTTAGGAGAAAAGGGGGAGGGGAGGGGAGCCGTGAGCAAACGGTCGAGCGTGCAAGTGAGTGAGTCGTGCATCTCCCACAATTAGTCGGGATCTACTTTATTCGTCAGCGGAATTTATCGCCCGTAGTGACTCTAGATCAAGCAAGAAGCCTGCTCGTGGCTTTCCGCTTCCCCGTCCCTCCCCCCCTCCGACCCTCTCCTTTCCGCTGCCGATACGTGTACAATAATGTGCTTCGTTCGCGTATCCCACCAGAAGGGAGAGAGAACGGAATCGGGGATGGGGGAGGGGAAGGTCGGTTTGTTTATAGGCGAGATGTGGAAGATTAAGATGCTGTTTCACCACCGACAATGCGAATGGGACCGTTGACCGTTGATTATCTCGCGCTGATCTCGCCTGTCGGTGATTATGGGGTAACGTGGGATGAAATTTTGCGCGTCGAAAGATATCAAGTGATAAAAAAATCCTGGCAGATTTTATTGAAAAATGAAAATTGAAAAATAAAATTTTTATGACTTTTACATATAAACGAAATTGGACTCTCGTTTAACATACCGCATATATTAGAATATTGATATAATTGTGCTTCTATACCGACGTAATTAGGTGCGATAGTCCGTACTTGAAATAATAACGAAGGAATCCATCCTATTCCTCTCGGTAAATTATACATCAGACTTGCGATATAAAAAAAATTATAGGCAAGATCAAGAGTCGTATGCGCGGCTATAGATCGCAATTAGACGAAATAGCGCGGCTGGAGCAATCTCAAATTCTTTCAATTCAAGAATTACGAACGAGGGTTATGTAACACGCGATTCAACCCTCCGGAGGGATAAGGGGCTCTGGTACAGGCTCGTCTGATTATTTAATATCGTACAAAACTGCGCGCCTGCTTCATCTGGCGGGAATACGTATCGGACGATGGAATGGGACAAAACGCGGAGGGATTCAGGGGAATGCCGCGTAAAATCAACGTACGTAGGAAATTGTAAAAAAAATTTTACCAGACTTTTTATTTAAACTAAGGTAACGATAGTCTTTTTTCATCACTAATAAATAATATCTAAAAATTTATTAAGGATTTATACAAGTCAAACAATAATTATTGTTTTTTAGATATTATTTATTAGTGATGAAAAGAGACTATTGTTATCTTAGTTTAAATAAAAAGTCTGGTAAAATTTTTTTTACAATTTCCTACGTACGTTGATTTTACGCGATATTGAATCCCTCCACGTTTTGTCCCATTATTAATAACAATAATTATTAAATTTTTAATGATATATCTTTTTTCTTTCCTTTACATTCGTAAATCTACAAAATAAAAAATACATTAATCATTTTAATGAGTATATAACGAGATTATATAAAATTGCAAAAATTCTTTTTCTTAAAAATTTTTAATATTAAACTTAGTTGTTATACTTTTAAATTAGTTATATATATTTTAATATATCGTTACGTTATTAATAAGAATTTATTTCTGTCTTGGTAAAGAAGCTACGGTCCACAACGTTACGAATCGCTTGACTTCGGCTCCATGCACGTTTCAATGATTTACTCGAATAAATACGCTCTCAGGCATGAGGCGGCTAACAATGAGCGGCGCAGTGGACGGATGACCGGATGTGACGAGATGGCAAAAACCGCAATAGTTACGCTTCCCTCTCCCCG
Source organism: Tetramorium parvispinum (assembly GCA_011638315.1). Taxonomy (NCBI): domain Eukaryota; kingdom Metazoa; phylum Arthropoda; class Insecta; order Hymenoptera; family Formicidae; genus Tetramorium; species Tetramorium parvispinum. The sequence goes on along the minus strand of VBVR01006311.1, from coordinate 1,215 downwards.
AGTCTGTCTTTCTCCCTTTCTCTTTTTCATTCCCTATTTTGCTTCTTTCCCGATAAATTTCTATCTCCGTTCAACGCCCACGACCTCCTATCTCGATAGCTCGCGAGTGTCTTCTGCCACTATTCTCTCCTTTTTTGTTCCCACCCCTTCCAGCTCCCGATCCAGATCGATATTATATCGCTTCTTCGCCGGTGTGAGAAAAGCGACCGCATGCATCTATTTCAACGGTATATCGGCAGCAAGAGAGGCCTCATGCTCATTTTGCCACAAAAATCGTAATTGAACGTGGAAAAAGTTTCGGCCATATTAACTACTGAGAAAACATTTCTTTTCAATGTCATGTACACGTTTGCAATTAATCTTCCGTTATTTATCTCCACAAAAGTACAAGAATCCGCTTAGTCATTCTACCTTTCATTACAAGTTTTACTATAATAGCAGTATAAAATAGAACATTAATTTTTTAAATTTAAACATTCACCTTCTTAATTTCAATTTGTGCACAATTAGTGCGCATGTTTCGGATATGGTCAAATTTTAGAAAAAAAGCTAAAACGACAAGTCATGAAGACTATAACAATGTCCCAATCGTTTACGAGTCAAGATTTAAAATCGGCCACCGGTCTGTAAAGTATTCCGAGCTATGTCCGAGCTCTCTCTCTCTCTTTCTATAATGATTCACGTGACTCTCCTCTTCTGCCCGACAGCCAACAGTCTTACTGCCTTTTTTTCATAATTTTCTTAATGTCACGTGTGACATGATTTTCCTTCAGACCATGTAGCATGTCACACATTACCTATTCTTTGCCTTTCAAAATTAAAAATAAAGTAGGTCTGAAAGAAAATGTACGACTAACACTTGTAAGACTTAAAGTCCGTGAAGCAATAAGTAAATAACGTAAGAACAGTACGAGGAAACGAGTCATCGCCGAGAGTCAAAAGCAGAACGACGTATCGTGAGAGATTCTCTCGTTCCTTTTATGGCCCTGTTCTCCCTCCTATATCTTCCCGCATCTCCTGTTCTTCTTCATTTCCTTCTTTTTCTTCTTCTTCTTCTTTCGTTTCCTTATTCTCGCCCTTGCGCCTTTTCCAACACTCCGCGATCGTCCCCAGGCACGAGGGAAATATTCGTAAGAATTAAAGCGCCGGGAATTAACATTCCTCGGAGCCGAGAGGGGACTGGCTGCGAGGGGACGTGAGTCGCGGGAGCAGGGG
>VBVR01006310.1:0-10496 GCA_011638315.1 Tetramorium parvispinum | reverse complement strand
TTATTAATTGTATTAATCATATTTGTTCGATACAAATCGAATGTTTTTTCTTCAATAAAAATTTGTAATATATATTTAAACAAATACATATACATTACAAACGTTAATATTGACATTGAACAAAGTTTAACATAAGTCATTTTCTATTTATATACAAATTTCTCTTCTCGGCGAATGTAACATTAATCAAATTTGCGTAATTAAAACTTATTTAAACAAGCCTTGTAAAGCAAAACTTTGAAGACAATATGCCAAGAAGCAAGAATATTTGTTCATTAGAGAATTACGAAGCTCCAAATTCAGAATATGAAAGATGATTCAAAGTACAGCCCATAAAATAGTAAGTAACAGAAAATTTAATACTTAGAAAGTCGAAGAATCTCTGGATTCGTTAACCTCATATTTCTTTTGAAACTGCATAAAGCATGCATAACATTCCATTTCCATATTATAAGGAAGAGACATTCTCTAGATAGTGAACCCAAATATGTCAGTACATATACGTATGCGTTTTACGAAACAATACATCGCGTCATTTGTCGAGAGGCATTTGAAAGAAAGGTTTGTTGCTCTTGTTTTCTTTGTGCGCAAAACGTAGACCACTGCAGTTCCAGCATGAAAATAATAGTATTTCTTTTCAGCCGACTCTAACTAACTGCCGAGTGCAAATTTCACCAAAAGTTGGTTCACAGTTTACCACACGTGGTCGCCGGCGAATACATTCAACGAATTCAACACCGTCACGTAACGGCGTTATTTATGAGGATGCAGTTTGTAGCCCGCGATTGCGGCAGAAATGGTCGGTATACGTTTGCTTCGGTATTTTGTGCTTCTTCCAGCTTAAGACACCGCGGGCTAATCCTTTTACTGGCTTGACCGAATCCCACTGAAACGGATTGCCACCTCGTGTTAGCGTTGAGTTTTTGCTGGCAACCCTTTTCTTTCCATCAGATACCATTGTCTCGCCTAAGCGCTTCTACGGCGACGGACGTTGTTGACACGAAAAAGCTCATTTTAGATCTTCTTTAACAAACCAGAATTTGAAAATAAAATAAAACGAGAACAGAAATATAATTGGTTCAAAAATAACTCAGGTGCAAATTGTTGTTAAAGCAGAGCATAATAGTATAAATAAATATTTTTAAATTAAATAGATTTTGAATTATATTACAGACGTTAAGTAGATATTTTATATTAAAAAATATTAGTACTATAAAAATTTGTATATTATAAAAGAGAATTAAAAAATAAACATATTTTTCAATTAAGCAATAATTTTGGTAATAATAGCTACATGATATTTCAAAGATTGATTCGTTTTTTTTAAATACTGTAATAAGAGTTTCGTAGAAAGTGAAAGTCGAAAGTTCTCTCTAATATTTTTAAAGATGATAATTTGCGCTAAGTCCAACATGAGAAAAATGAAAGGAACATATATCAAAAGCGTAAATGTCAGCATACGAAACTAGTGATAAATTGAGCAACGATCACGAATTTCCATTGGGATATATGCATTCATCATTATTCTATTCAATGGTCCGTATTCATTTCGTCTTTTTTTTATACCTTTTTTCATCGGAAGCATTGCACTGCCGATCTATAATGCCAGAGACATAGTCTGAAGCAAGGAACTAAAATTCCGAGATATTTATAGTTCGTCTAATACATAAATCTTGATGCTAATCATAAATTCGTTTTACAATAAAACAAATTTTGCTTCATTTCGCATAATAATTATTGATCAATGAGTTATGTGGCACATTGCATGTATTTTAAAAAATTTAATATAACTTTTAATTGGCTAATATTTATAATAAATAACAAATTATTTATCAATTTTCCAATATTATAGCAACAGAGATGAACAAAATAACATTGATTTAAACTTGTACAACAAAAGTCGGAATATTGAAACGTTCATAAACAAACCTACTTATACCTTAATCGTTATATTACGATAATTCCAATTACAGAAAGGTATTGCAGCCATAATCCAGCAAACTATTATCAGGAGAGATCTGCAATGCCAGCAACACCCGTCGGAGGGATGATAAATGTTTGTCCCTATTTAGCCTCATTACCAGCGATTTGTTATGTCGCATATGGTCGCGTCGCTTCGTTGAAATACACTTTTACTCCTAAAAAGCTTTTATTTTTTTATCTAAAATATATTTTTGTTCACAAATAATTCTAGTCTCATGTTAAAATATTACCATTTAAATATAATATAGTCGATATACACATATTACCATTAAAATATAAATTTAAATGTACTATTACTATATATAATCTAATATTATACAAAATTAAAATAGATACGCTAGTAAATGACCAATTAAAAATTTAATTCTGTATTAAAGAAAAATTTAAGTAAAGAAAAGAGTACGTAAAATCAAGAGTGAAATATTACAATAGCTACTATCAATAAGTACAATCTATTTTAATAAATATTTTTTTTATCTATAATAACTATTAATAATGAGAAACTAATTATTTCATCTTTCTGAACAGATATAATTATATAACTTCTCATACGCGATTGCGAAGAATAAGTTAGGAATAGAGTATGAAAACTAGTAACTTACTAGTGCATATATGTTTGATGTAATCTTATCCAACGATCGGATTCTTTTTAATTTCGCCGGTATAATCCTCTCTTGGATATTAACCCATTGGGAAAGCCCATTAATATCGAACATGGCGACTCGCGGACGACGCAGAGCCTGCCAAATGACGAAGTCAGTACACACAAGCCTTGGCCAGTTGATCCGAGATTATAATGTATGGTATGCGTCCTAATATTGGATTAAAATGTAATATGCAGCGATGTGCGCGCACACGCGTAAGTTCATAGAAACCGCCTCGCATATACATTCGCGTGTATGGTCATTAGAATGTGATTATGCGATAGTTAATCACTTAATGGAAATATACATACATTGGAATTCTCATTGTGAAATGGAATTAAGCGCTCATAACAAAAGAAGATTGAATTTAAAAAATAGTGAGATAGATATTCGGAGAGTGCCGCTTTTACCTTTTACTGATGTAAAATATAATACAACATCCATATGCTAAGCGGAAAAGTATCCCTCTAGTATTTTCATATTTCAGTGCAAGTAAGAAATCCTAATTCATCCCTTTTAATCTGATTATTCGTCATGAAAATTAAAATTGAATATCTCAGACTAGAGAATGACAAAAAATTTAACAACCATAAAACTATCCTTTAATTTTGTAGTAGGAAAAATGTAAGTAGGAAAAATAAAATGAATTTTTGTCAGTCCTTTATCTCTATCCTTTCTACATTTCCGTGATTTATGGTAAATGCCCCAGAGCCGTCACTTTTCATTAATAACATTTCCCTAAGATACGCCGCTTAAAACGCATGTTTAAATCGTCGAACGCATTCGCCAGTGAACCCTTCAATATATGCAGACAAGCAGAATTGGTAATTACCAGTACAGTATTACATGTTACGCCTGAGCGCCGCATGTCATTTAATTTGCTGAAAAATCCCGTTTCGTGAGGAAGGAGGGTTCAATTACGACGCGTTCAACGATTCAAGCGGGCGCGGTATTACTGGATGTGATTATCGCGACGCGGAACGATGGAACTGTCGCACGGATTCGCCCGCGTCATCCGGCCGTTTTACGACGAGGAAATCGTGCCAACCACGGTGAGCCATGAATATTTATCAGCTTCGAGGACAGCTCGGTGTGGTAGCCTCGCAAGAGTGCCTGGCATTGATTCGACCGGCTCTGCAAGTTCGGCATTGTATACGGTGTTATTAGCGGCTTCCGAGTAATCAGCGTGACAATGTCAAGCTTATGTATTGTTTGGGAGGGGGAGGTAACAAGATAATAGATAGAGGATACAAACTCGTGTAGTTAATTCTGACGTTGCGAATATTTAAATCCCTTTGGGAATAGTTCCCGCGGATATTTTCCTTCCTTGTTGATGAAATGCAACAAGCTGCAAAATATTTATTTTATTGTCAAATAACTATTTCCTGATTAAGGTTTACATTCTATAAATATATTATTTATAATTTCTCTGCTCCATATTTAAATGCGTGATCGAAAAGATTTTAAAATGTATCAATTTTACTAATATATGACAAACAATACATTTATTTTTACAAGAGTTTAATTCACGTAATCTAAATCTCGCAAATACGTGTAAAAAATTTCATCTCTACTAAAATATAAATTCTTCTCTATATCTTCAGCTCGAAAATATTTATTGAAAATAATCTTCATTGGGTGAAAATTGTTCTGATATACGTTGCAGATCTCTACCAACGTTGCCGCCAACAACTTTAACAGAATTTAACAGAATTTATTTGCTGTTCACAATACATGAATAATTCATGATAACGTACACGTCGGATCGTTAATTACTTCTCGATAATCATATTTTAGTTCTTAACGGGATGCAGTAACCCGAGGCTTTTAAGCAATTAATGGGCGCCATGTTAAAGGAGGGATATCGAAAGTGCCGACGACGCAAATGCGATTTCGCGACATGGAAAATTGAAGGTCCGAGTCATTGCGCTCGGTGAAAAAAAGCCTTCGCGGTTTGGCTTCCGACGGTTGCAACGAGCGAAATAGATCGTAAAAGTTTCATTAACCTTTGAGTGCTTACGTCTCTTTACTCTCAGAGCATTTTATCTTTGCGCACAAGTTTTTTAATTCTATTCTAAAAAAATAACATTTATTATTTAAGCATCGCATTATATGTAGGCAACATCAGTTTTTGTTATAAATAAAATTAATAAATTATAAATATATTATATATGAAATTATTATAACCAAATAATACAATGGCCTTTCTTAAACATAGATAACAAAAACTAATAATTATAACATACAAATTGAAAGGAATTTATCTGACTACTACGGGTATTTTAAATTACATATACTTCTAATTTTTCTTAACAAAACGGACAGCTCGCCGATACGCATTTCTATTTCAAACGCGTAATATCCTTTGAAGGAAAAGCCGCCGTTCAGCCGCGACGGTGACTGAAGACAAGGCTGAAGCTGGTAGATGCCATGAAGAGGAAGAGAAAGGCGTGGCACTTCCGCATGTGCTCCATCCTCTCGAGGAAGCTGACGTAATTTCCACGCTGAATCAGCAGTCGGCGCAAGCAGTCGGCGAGGCGCCGCGAGGCGAAAAGTCCATTAAATGTCCGACGAACAACGTCGCTTTTCTCCTTTCTTTATTCTTCACGTTACGTCCACAATATTCGTCACCGCGGCCAGTTTATATTCCCTTCCAGAGACAGCCTCAGGTGCGCCTTCTGATTCTGTGCATCGATTCTCGCGGGTGAGAGAGAACTTTAACCCCTTATAAAAGAGTCCGAGCTCACCTGACAACCTTCAGGCGTCATGATAATGCAGCACTAGCTACATTTTTCCGCGTGATCGAATGATAATATAAACGTGAATATTATATGCACCGAAAATATCCATGCAATTTCGTACGACGGAGTACTTCAATAAAATTGGCGACAGCTTTATATGCCAATAATTTTGATTCGTTACCTGGGAAATTTCACGAAAAGTACCGAAAACGGCTGTTTATAATATTAATTAATAATATAATTAATAATTACCAAATTAATTTTATTAAATTAATTAACTGTCGCACGATCGTTTAACTAACGAATTCCATGGATTGAAATTGCGGATCATAAAAATTTCATCATCGCGCGGAAGGTGGCCGACATGAATTATTGCGAGACCCGCAGCGAAATTTCCCCAGTTGCAAAATATTTATGGCTTCTTAAACCTGAATCGCAATATAGTGATAATTAATTAAAACCATATTTCTTAGAGTATGTAAAATCCTCTCGTTTAATTATATCTATGACAAAATTTGCAAGAATGGCATTTTCATAAATCTTTTATTGTTAACAAAAACTTTAACAAGAAATTTTCATACTTTCAGAAACAGTAAAAAAAATAACGAAAATTAGAAATTTATTTCATAAAAGAATATAGAAAAGATATGAAACTGTAATTTACAATTTAATGATACAATTTTATTTTTCATTTTCTCCTTTTTTTATTTAACTTTATTTAGAAACATTGAATTTATTTAGATTATAATTTCTCATATATTTCACAAAGCTTTTATTTTCTTGTATCTCCATTTGCCAATTAGTTTTATGAATATTTTTAGAATAAATTTGGAATACTTTCTGTCTCAAATGGCAATATTTCTCTCCTTACATGCATCTGACGAGCTATGTTGAGCAGTTCGCCATCCCGTTCGCAATTGATCCTTTAAACGGATTTAGATTTTTCTTTTAAGCCATATAAACTTGTGATCTCTAGCATTTCTCTGAAGTGACAGCACGTAACGTCCGGTATAAAGACTGATTTTATATGTTGAAACGACTCCTGTAACATCTCGTCAATTTGTTCCCTCACGTTAGGATAAAATTTAACGATGCCCGTCTGATGTGCCGGACTGACCAGCGACCATGGTAAACTACGATGCAAATGCATCGAGATGTGCAGATCAAACTTTGGACGATGCTCGAAGAGAGCTCTACGGAGTTTCGAGGAGACGACCATTTCGCGGCTTGTCGCACTCCCTGATGAATTTATGATGAATATTCAGGCTTACAAATCATATATTATCGCTTGTATTAATCGCAAGAAGTTTTGTGCATAATGGTTTAGTGTTAATGAGTGTATAATAGTTGAGTGTGGTTTTGAGTCAGTTTCCCGATACTTTTCAACGATGATACGCCTCATCTCTAACGCGGTCTCTATAGTCACGATCAATATTATACGTTATTACATTCACATAACAAATTATACAATAATCAATCAACAATGACAAAACATAAATATGTGCCAATATTTTTTAAATATCTAAATCAAGACTGTACTTTTATATTGCAAACATTGTTATAACAACAGTATGTATTTAATTTTTCTCGTTTTGTAAAAGTTTATAATTTTTTCTATGTAAAAAATCTTGTAAAATATAATATATTTAAATTATAAATTTGTGATGTATGTTAAAGCATTCGTTAAACGATCATTTCAATTCTCGGACAAGGAGTAACAAAATATTAGTATTATTTAACGAAAATAAAAAAAATTTATATTTATTGTACATACTGTCGATGTCAACTTCCATCTCGATGAACATAGTGCGTTCTTGCTCATCCAACATAACTGGATCTAAAATTTGTAAGTCAACTAATGTCCAACTAACGGCCATATTGACAAAAGCATGACTGTCAATTTCTATATTTGTGCCAGCCATTGTCAAAATCACATTTTCACACAACGCCTGCAGCACCAGCGTGCAAATAACCAAATCCAAATCGACATCCGCATCCCGAACTTGTTTTACGCTCTGCGAAATTCGAGCCTTAAATTCCCACAAATACCTTCGAGCTTTGGCAATGCCTCGTCGCTTTAATAACTCTTCGGTCCTAGCATGCAGATCGAATCTCCCGGGCAAAATGTGTCTGTCAAAAAAGTTCTGAATTTTATTAAAATTCATAATTTGTTTTTAAAAGATGTTTGATGAGATTCGATGTTAAATTTATGATTTTAATATTAAATATATTGGTTATTATTATTATAAAACAAACATTCTTGTATTCAAATATTTCTTGACAAACCTAACGGGCGAAGGAGGTCTTTTTGGTAATATACACTCGGCATCTTCGTCATTAGCACAGAAAAGCCTCGGTTTTGGTATACGATTGTATGGTAGAAGTCTAAGGAATGTGAACAAAGCGATTGTGAAGAAGGGAAAACACGCGATCAGATCTCCGTGATTTCTCCTGGTCTGGTCGGAGATGAATCGACGGAAATCACGGAGGAGAAATAAGAATCGCTGGAGAACAGTCGTAGCTTCTCGAGCTCCAAGCTCGAATTTTTTTTCTAACAAAACAAAAGCACAAGAACTAAGAAAAGAACAATAAACGGACTGATTGACGATCGAACAGTACTATATCTAAAATGAAATTTCAAGAGAAAGAAGTTGCATGTAATCTTATATATGCATTTTATTTTATATTTAATAATCATACAAATTTTTAATTACATGCAAAATCATATTTAGAAAATATAAAATTTACAAAGTTAGATTATAAGATATTGATATAATATATTTTAATAATTATACAAATTTTTAATAATTTATCTAAATTTTGATAAAGCGAAATAAAATATATATCATAATTTAGAATAAAAGATTAAATCTGTAACAAATGCGACAATTAGTAAACGGAAATTATTAAACAAAATTTCTCGATCAATTCAATCGTCTTAGCCATTCGCTACGACTGCATTTTATAATGTTTGTTGTTATCTTTTTGACAAGGTGATGATTAGACAGAAATTGCAGAAAAGATATTACTGCAATCGCTTAATTACGGTCACAGTAATGCACATGGATGGTTATGGGTTTACCTATTCTGCAGTTTCTTGACGGTTCAGGTGAGATGGCAATTGAGCGAAAATTGGCGGAAAAGTAACTGCAAGATTGCTCGACAATAGCTAGAGAGGTGATTTTGTACGAGATTGCCTTTCATCGAAAATATATTTTTTAGAAGCACAGTTAACTTAACACGAAACTTTTTCGCGAATAAATAATACAAAAATGTTCTTATAATAAAATTTTCTTATTAAACACGAGAACTATGTCTTGTTACTAAATACAATTATTTTATGTGAGATTGCATTTTTATTCATAGGATGTCAAACATGTATAACATAAATAGAGATAAAATATGTTTCTAAAAGGATAGTTAATATAACATATATCTATGCATTTAACGAACAGAAATAGCGCGAGCAAGATAAGGTAATAATAGGATAAAGCTCTCGCGTAATAACCTGCAAATTGTGTTAAGTGACTGTGAATTACGCACGATCAATAGAATATTATTTCGGCTCTATCGGGCGCCTACCATCTCTCGAACTCACGCAAATTCATAGTCAATCTTGATAATACTTCTTTATTCAAAAGCTAACTCACGTACACAATAAAAAAATTTTAATGAAATAGAAATATTTGTTTAATCAAACTTTTGTTGATAACGTACTACGACAATTTTCTATTTAAAACCGCTGTTTTAAACTTATTATTTTAATATGTTGTTGTATTCCATAATATCAATTATTTATCTATACAATAAACTAATAATGAAATAAACGCATAATAATAATAACAAATTATAATTACGTAAATAATTATAATACAAATATATTTTTATATGAAATATATAAAATAGTTATAACATAAAAATGTTGATTACATACAAAAAAATTATAGATAAATATAAATTAAATACAAAAAATAGGGTTGTTTATTGTAATGTATACTTGAATTTCATGGATTTTATTTAAATTATCAGAAGATCTCATGTAAAAAGTTATTATTTATGCTGAAGTATAAACTTCAAAATTACATATCTTTGTACGAGTAAACATCACTATATATACATACAGCTTTTCTCATTTAACAGTCCATTAAATTTTCATAAAAGTAATTACCCCGTATTATAAAATGTGATCTCAGCAGTCACTTTTTATGCGCAAATAAAAATAAAAACTTAAATTTTGCTTATTGCACTTCCTCCTCAATCCTCAGCCTGCTATAACATATATACGGGACCTACAGTTTAATGCCGATTCCGAACGGCAATTTTTTTTTAGAGAAATTCTCTTGGGAAGATACTCTCGGTAGTTTGCCATTGCTTTCCGTGAGGAGCTGAGCGTATGAAAAATTTGAAGGTTCGCCGGGGATTGAACCCGGCACCTTCCGTATAGTAAACCAATGCGCTGTCTACTAGACCAAACTCGCGCTCTTTATTGCACTTAAATTGTTAATAGTACCTAAATATTTTTAGAAACATTGCAGCAAGAAATGTATTTTTATTAATAGGAATAAACGAATTATCACTTACAATTCATGAGCTAAGAATGGATCAGTGATGTTGGGATCCTGATATTCGTGATTATTCCTGCTTGACAACAGACTTTCATAATGTGCCGCTTTATCCTTTTCCACATTGCGACACTCCGGATAATCCGTTTCGTCCTTTTGAAAATCCTCCGTTCCAATCGTGATGATCTCTTGAATCGCGAGATTCGAGATAGTCGTGCTGTTCACTCAACTTCGGGGCACTCTGCAACCGGAAATGAAATCCGTGCACGTACCTACGTTGAATGACGCACTGCGAAGGTACTTTCTTGATCAAAAGGAGTTCCGTTCGACAAAATAATCTATGAACAAAATACACAGTTGAAAGCTTCCAGTGAAACATAACAAATACTACTATTTTTTTTTAAATATAAAAGTTAAGCATTGCTACGAATTTCATATAAAATATTTATTTTATTATCCTATAAAAATCCTATTCTAACAATTTTATAATTATTTAATATATATTATCCAAAAAAATATTTATATTAAATATTTATGATTTATATTAAACCATAATTTTTTTGCTG
>VBVR01006307.1:0-10518 GCA_011638315.1 Tetramorium parvispinum | reverse complement strand
ATTTTTGCAATTTTAATTGCTTCTAATTTTAATTGCTAATTTTTTAAAAATCACAATTAAGATACAAAAAGATCTTGTTCGGAAAAATCGATATCGATATGATAAAATATTATTAATCATATGAGAAGAATAAAGGAGAAGGATAATTTGATTATAATTGTTCATAAAAAAAGAAACCTAAAGATAGATAGTTTTGTCTTCTGATATCGCAGCTGCATTCTCTCCCTTAAAGACTACGCTGACAGAGTTAAATGTTCATTCATTTTACGATAGCAATGATTAAGCGACTCATGTACATATTATTCTCCATTACACATATATGCTTTGTGTATCGACATCATACCAGATATAATCGTCTCTAAATATCAATCGTCAATAATTAATATCAAGCTATAGCAATAATGTTAGTACAGACATTCTAATATAAATTATAATTAATATAAATCGTTTCTCTCGCCTGACAGCTGTCGATATGTTTTCTAACGGTTGTACGGATAGCGCGAATCGAACTTTAACCGGCATCGAGAGAACATCGGGATTACGAAACAAGGATATCTGCAGCGAAAACCGGGTCAGTGTACGGATCGTTTGTCTCCACATTTGGTTTCCTGAATTCTCAAGACGCTCTTGCATCTACCCCGTGACCAACTATTACAAATTAAAAGCTGGACGAAAGGACCGTGTATAAAAGATCGAGTAAATACGAAAGAAAGGTACACGACTGTTCTTCCCTTTGTGTCTATTTTCCTCTAAATTCAGTTATTATTATTTAAACAATTAACTGCCAGGGATTCCGCGTACGAAAGAATTTCGCGAGCGGCCGTGTCCTTTTCGACACGTGCTCAAGTAAGCCCTCGGTAAGATCGGAGTTAGCAGAAGAGATTTTGGCGATCGGGAGAAATAAGGTGCGCGTCCTTGCCGCGGACACGGACTCGTCAGTCCTTGACTAACATGGAATTGAATTCCTTCGAGAAGGTATTGGCCTCCTTCGCGCTGCGATAATCTGGTTTCCCGGCGTCGTCGCGATGACTAAACTTTTCCCAATCTTTGACGCCCGATATCCTCTCACCGCGCGAACGGGCAGTTAAGTATGCTAAAACGTCTCCCATCCCGCATATGATTTCGCCAGAGGAGAGAGAGAAGATCTATTATCTTGTTGATATATTTTTAGAAACGACCTCATGACCTTCTTCTGCAATCGTCCTTTTTTTTCTCGCCCGCTCTTCTGCACCGGCCTAGCGGGATTTACATGCGCCGAGATCAGACGGGAAAGGTTGCATTCCTTACTAAATTTAGTCATTAATTATTACAGCATTGATTTATCGTATTGTTAGGAGACCTGAGCGATGACTCGACGAGATTTCGCCGTGCGATCGTACGTAATTGTAATTAAGCTGTTACCCCGCGCACAGCGCACAGAGTACGTAAGGATAATTCAGCGCATATGCGCACTTTCCCGAGAGTTTCTGTTCGCTGTCGATGAAAGTAAATTGGACGCGAGAGACTAGTGAATTGTCGGTTCGTGTGTGACATAGTTGATAGACCCGGTTTCTAGTAGTCTCGTGACACGCCTCACGTAGATGTTATCGGGTATCGTACGCTGAAAATTAGTTCTTAGCCGACTAGGGGGGATCATTAATTATATATATATATATATATATATGAGGGAAAAAAGTGACTGTATATCATTAATTATACGGCGGAGAGAAGATTAGTAACAAAATAATTACATACGATGCATAAAACATATGTCGATCGAACAAACAGCGGATAGAGAAACAAAGTGTTTTGCCCTGTCGCGATGTTAAATTAACGCTAGAAAATGTTGCGCGTGCAATTAATTTTCTCCTGTAAGTCGCGACAATTAATCAAAGAAGCGCGGAATCAGGAAGCGCGGTGCGCATTCGAAGGGAAATTATGCTTATGGTTCGAATGATGATTCGGTTCGGGACTTTCGCCCGATTCTCGGGGTAAGTGATGATGATGATGAGGTTGATGATGATGATAATGATGATGACGATAATCGTTAGCATCGCGACGCCGCTAACGATCCGGGGTGCTCGGGCTCGCGACCGCCTCGAATCATTGATCGCGCAGGCGAGAATCGCGGGGTATACGGCTCGTTACGAGAGATCGCGTGGGACATCGCGCTATTACATTGCCAGTCACATGTGGATCGCTAGTCATTGAGTAATGCCCGTAGTCACTCTCTCGCCGCCGCTCTGCTGCGGGTCTCTACAATGATGTATGCACAAGTTGGGTTACACGGTAGAGGCGGGACGACCGTGGTAGTTAAAACTTTTATCTCCATTTCAGGCACTTCTCTTTGTTACTTTTGTAAGGGAGGCAACTTTTGTTCGAAGCCACGTGTAAAATATTCTTTTAACAGTTTCTGCTTACAATTCGTGCGCAATACACTTTTCGACGAGTGCGTACATTTTAGTTTCCTAAGCGTTTCTCGAAGTGAGAACTGGATAAGCGTAATCGGGCTGTTTGACACGTTTTGCGCGCGTTCTTGCTTCATTCCGCTTTCGGTTTCGAATTGAAAGGAATTAGTAATGCAGAGTTTAATTTGGCAATTTATACTGCCGCAGCGAGATCTGTGTAAGCACTTTTTCGTACAGACGAGATAAAAGGACATTGTTTAATGAAACTTAATGTTTAATAATATACAAATAAATTATATACTTATTAATATATTGTATACTATGTATACAATATATTAATAAGAATACGTACATTAATTAGTCTGTACGTATATATTACGTTATTAACTAATATTAATATTATTTATAAAAATTATATTAATATTTAATATATTATTTTAATTATTTTACAATTAATTAATATTATTATACAAAATTTTCAGACATAAATATGTACTGTCAGATCAATTTTTCCAGCCTTGTTTTTGTAAATATTCGTGGAGTTTTGTTTCTCAAAAGTTTCAGTTTTAATAACAAGTTGAATTGATTAATACTTATTAATTGACATGTAAAGTCATGTACACAATTTGTCGTGACATATATATTTGGATGGAACGTTTTACATAAACTCACGAAAGAAATCCGTGCTCCGATGCAGGTAACCTCGAAAGGACGATCTCTCGAATTTCACTGTGACATCAACGAAATATTTCTCTTCCTTTTTTTTTCCACTGGCGACAGAAAGATGGGTAGGAAGCGTACTGCAAAAGTATGTACTCACAAATTAAATTATTTGCTCAGTGAAATCGAATAAAATGCGACAGCGACTGTTTTATCGATATATCGGGTTGATGATTTAATTGTTGTTTGTTTCATACAAACAACGTTGC
The DNA here is from genome assembly GCA_011638315.1 of Tetramorium parvispinum. NCBI lineage: Eukaryota > Metazoa > Arthropoda > Insecta > Hymenoptera > Formicidae > Tetramorium > Tetramorium parvispinum. The sequence continues at coordinate 7,202 of VBVR01006307.1, read as the reverse complement.
GAAACAGATTGAGCTACAATTATGTCAAATCGTACTAAATTTAGTTTATCAGATATATAAAAATATTTCTATCGAAATGTAATAGTAAAAATAATCAATAACTGAAAAGAAATAATATACATACAAAATGCAAATTTTAACACAAATTTTTTTATAACTCATTATTCTCAAGTACAAAACAGATCGGAAATGTTAGAGATTTAAAGAGATATTCCGAATTTCTCATCTTCGCTTTTTCTCCTTTTATGCGACAATCTTTTTTTTTTCATGTGCGTAATATTCTCCGATAAAATGTTGATCATCTGTGAATTTGCATAATCATGTACAAATTTTTATCGTAATTTTATTGAATTTCGATGAAAGTCATTGAAAGGAAAAGAAAAAAGAATGAGTGACTTCTGCTTCTCATAACACTTTCACTACAGATCTCGTGATTGTCGTCTTAACAGCATAATCTACTGCTCTTATGACTTCTATTTTATAATTTCGATAATAGTTCCATATTATGATTGCGATTCTTTAGAGAGGAGAGAGTTGGGTGACTTTGGCATTATAATATAAGAATGATTTTCGAAGATATTTTGAGTGTTTTTCATTTTGAAAGACGTAATAGTAAAAGTTTAAAATCGCTATTACTAATTACTTTTGAATTATTGATAAATATAGTGACAATCCGTATTAAAGCAAAATATTTTTCACTAAAATTTTTTTTATTTTTCAAATTTTTTAGTTAAATTATTAGTTAATGCAAAATAAATGCGAAAGTGTCCTAAATATTAGTAATGCATGACGCATCAAAGTTCAAGGATCTGATTACAAGAAATCACGAGTGTACAGCTGTTTTAATTTTAAAACATGGTTTCATGAATTTTTTTTACGATCGCGTTTTTTCACTAATTACTCGGACTTTATACTTTCGTTAGTGCAATAGAATGAAATACGTGAAAATTATTTGAATATGACGGTAACCCAGTAAACGAACATTGTTGCGAATGAATCATACGTAATTCTCAACATGTAAACGGCATGTCATCAGCCGTCAACTGTCAATTCCTAACTGTGTTAACCTTTAACTTTTTATTTTTCAATCTTCAACTTTCGAACTCTCGACTCTCAAGTCTTGACTCCAAATTTCCATCTTTCAACTACCTACTATTTATTGTCTAGTCTCAACTCCCGCCTCTTAACTAATCGAGCATTCGATTTCTACAGTGAAATCTCTCTTGGCTCGAAGATTATATGTCTATGTGCTTTTCGACTGGCTTCTTTTTGCCAAAGGTCAAGGTCACTACGTGACATCGCACCTCCTTCGTAACATCTGTACTTGTATGAAGACACGTTCCCAGTTACTATGTCCTCGTTTAACCGTATGCTTATTTGCTCATTTTTAATTGAGCAGATTAAGTCCTGCTTATCTGGCTAAAAACATCGAGAGAAAGAGAAAGAGAGAAAGAAGAAAGTAAGTAATATACATATAGAAATAAGTATTATAACAGAAATTGACCATTGAAAAAAAGGATTGTTTTAAAAAGAAAAACATTATTAAAAAAAATTATTTCATACAGTAGACAAATAATTAATTATTTATTAATTCTTTGAATATTTTAGAAATAATTCGATATTTTAATAACTTAGCAAAGAAATTGAATGTCAAAAATGGGCGGCTCTTATGCAAATTGATACATTAAAACGCCCTTAATTTCTATTTAAATTTCTGTTAAATTCTCCAATTGTAATACATAAAAATTCCCCACTGAGTAACAGTTTCATATATTATTAACAATTGTCGCAATCACTTGTACAAGTATAAGATGCAGAAGGTGAGATGTCAACATTCCTAATTTCGCAACACTCATAAAAGCGGAAAATATTGCGGGGCAGAGTATCCGCTCGATGTTCCCGATATCGCGCAGGCATTGATCGGTTTCCTTGGACGGCATTTATTTGTCCGTGTCGGCGTTGCCTTTCTCATGCTCATTACGTCTCCGTTCGCTGTCGTTTCTAAGAATTTTTCTGATCTTCAATCGCGATCCGTCCCTCGCCGTTCCTCGAACTGCAAACGTGACAATCGACGCGACGGGTCGTCATGTCTCATCATCCTCTCGTATCTTTTCTCGTTCTCCACGAGTTTTTATGTAAACTTTGGTACAATGGTCGAATAATCTAGCTCGCAAACAATACGAGTCTAAATACCAAACGTGTATATACACTTAATTAAAAATTATATTACGACTATTCTTTTCAAATTTTAATTTTCAGTGCAATACTAAATTGAAAAACATTTTTGCGAGGAGAATCGGCTGTTGTCGATGCTCTAGATAGAAAAAGTTCAGAAGGATATCCGAGATTGGATAATAATTTTATGAAATGTAACAATTTTAAGGATTTTAAAATTAGAAGAATTGTAGCAGAAATATTTTTCATGATGTACCGCGAGCTGTGCTATATAACGTCACTCTTGTCGCACAAGCAAAAAGTATTCGTAACCTTGAAAAATTATCTTAAAAACGTCAAGAATTGAAAACTTTATAATTAATTAAAAGAAAAATTAAGTTATATAAGATTAAATTTATGTTCTAAAATTCAAAACGAGACCATAGGTTAATCTTTTAAAATATGAAGTATATTAGTAAAATATATTACTTCATTCATTACGAAGGCACAAGAATAGTATAATTAACGTTATCACCCGGCATAATTTTTACATTATCCTCACCGCATTCATAAATCGTAACTTCCGCATTTATGCGGTGGAATCGGTTACGTCAGCCGCGTCATTTATTCAAAATTCAACCTCGGTACTTAAGGGCTGATTATAGGGGAACTCTTGTAAGAAGGTACTCCCGTTATCGCGCTCATTATGAGCATAAATCAAGTATAATGGGCACCGAAGATGTCCATTATCTCCGGCATCGGCGGCGTGCATAAGTAGCCACCCACCCTCCCCTGTTCGCCGAAACTTCCTTCTCGCCTCTCTTGTCAGGCGCGCATCGACTCCCTTGCCCTCTCGTCATCGCGGGCGGTGGAGACTTTGACGCGCGTCGAGCCGAGCGCATCGCGCTCACTTCTTCTCCGGCCGCACCGGCCGTATCTTCAGTCGTGCCACGGCGCGACGATTTTGAGCACCGAGTGCCGCTTCGCGCGCGCGAATCCCTCTCTCTCCCTCTCTCTTTCGCACGGCCGCTCGCTTCGCTCTCATATTCTCGCTCTCGCTCATTGCGGTGACCAACACGGCGGCACCTCTCGCTTTCACTCGCCGCGTGGTTGTGCAAAGAGGAGGCTATCACGGCACCCGCGACGGGACTCTCAGTATCCGCCGGAGAGCCGTGCTGAAGCTACGCGTTTCTTCTCGATGTTATCCGCGCGATCAGTGTAACATCTGAGAAAGAGAGAGAGAGAGAGAGAGAGAGAGAAGGAGAGAAACAAGAAGGAAAGAGGGGCCTGGGAGAATTTTGAGCGAACGGGAGAATTTTCCGTCGAATTACATATCTTCGTGCCGCTGCGCCGGAAGCGACAGCGAGGAACGTGCGGGACCGCGGCGTGCGCGGGATAAGGCACGCGATCGTAAGAGCGAAGACACCGAGACGAGTCGAAAGGGTGACAGAAATGGTTGCAGTCGGCTGGCTCAGGTAAGGGCACGGATGATCATTAATCACTGTCGTTGAAAGCGAAGACGCTGTCTGGACCATTGATTTCTCGCGTCTGTCATCGACCACGTACTTGAATATTAAATTTACGAGCCGCCGCGCGAGTACTCAACGAGGATCGCGAGGCTCGCGTTTCCTCGTCGTCGAGAAAAATGAGGAAAATTGTTCTTTCACCGGAAGGTGCGCGGAGAGTCAAGGGTTCATCGATAGGCGATTACGTGAAGGATGATTAGTGCTAGCTAAGCGGCTTGTCCCGATCCATAGCCAAGTGTTCCGCAAAGCGTAAAAGTAACTTTCTAACTTATCAAACGGCACTTCATCATGCGTTTGATGAATTAAGAAGTCTGTTAAACTTTGGCAAACAAATCCTCTCACCTCTCATTCTTGTTCAATTGAATGCGTTTCACGGTGTATCGCAATAAGACTTCAAAACACTCGCAACTGAGGGGGTTCTGAGGGGGGGGGGAACTCATGAGGTAACACGGCCAAAGTAAATTTAAATAAATTTTAACGCGTTACGCTAGACAAGAAGCGAGAAACAAGCGAAAGATAGCGCCCGTATACCTATGGAGGTCGCTTAAATGACAAATGACGAATGATAACTTTGTTTCGTAATTTCTGATAAACGCTTATCTCCGTGGAACACATGCAATTCTCTTTATTACAATTGTTACCAGAAAGCCGGTTGCTCATCCGAGATTCTTCTTGAATTGCTTCCTGTTAAGTGCGTTTACGTTCAATGTACGGTCACATGTAGCGATAGCTCGTCTGATTGATCTATGATAAACAGTGAAGTCATAACATAGTTGTGTTTTCCGCCTCACTGATGAGGAAACGACGCTCGATTGCTCATCACGAATTATTCCGAGGAAACATTTTTATTATGAATACTCATAATGAACGCGTTTGTTCTAATTAGTCTGACTAAATCTTACCCTATTTCACATACATATCAATCGATATTTCGATCGATTTCGAATTCCTTGGTATTTCATTATTATTAGCGTCATCAATTTTTTATAATACAGAAGAAAATTATAATAAGAATATCAAAATTTTATCTTGAATATCCTATTAATTGTGACAATAAAATTGAATCGATGGAGCTCGGAATACTACGTTCGAACGTAGACCAAAGATTCAAGTAGTGCGAGTCTCTAATTAATCAGACGCATTCATATGCGTCGTCAAATATTATCTCGCGTACGTTTCTAATTAAAACGATCTTGGGATTTCTTTGTATTTTACTATCTAAGATATCGAGATTTCAAAATTTTAAGAAGTAGTAGAATTCAAACGAAGTGAATGTAATTTTAAAAATAGCATTTAAAGATTTCTATTTCGAAATAACTGAAGATTTTGGAATCCGCATAATTGATTAGCATCTCATTCATCAAGGAAATAATAATTCTGACATTCTACGATTTTAAGAAGTCTCTTAATTTTAGATAATTCAAGGCTCTGAAAGTTCGAAAACATTAAATTTAAATAGTTTACGACAAAAACATCGTAAATTAAGAACTTTCAAGATCCTTGAATTCCAGAATTAAATACGACGCGTTAGATAAATACGAAGAAGCATATAGAAAATTTTTCAGGCTAATGGTGTCTCCTGTGCTGTTCCCAAGTATACGATACGTCATGGTAGTTCTAATGATACTTGAATATAAATCAAAGACTAACTTATGCATTTCTGAAAATTATACATCGATTGCATATTATAAGAGAGAATTAGCTTACATTAGAGTAATAACGGTACGTCTGTGCACGCCGAACACAATTATAGTAACACGTTTCTCTTGCGTAATATATGTTTTTTTTATCAGTGCTCGTAAATACACGGTGTACAACAAAGGAAAATCATCGAGAGATTCGATGCAATCGAGTAAAAACCGTCGTTAATATTTTTACGTTGTAGTATCATGCAATAGTAAGCAATCGTAAAATGGGGTTAGCAGTACCAATAATTTTACATTAAGTGAGAAAACTTCAATTATTTAACGCCGGAATTAATCGACAGCTAACGAGAATTTCGTAAATGTAAACCGGGAATTTATCTACCCCGGGTATCTTTACGCTCCGCAGAGCAAAATCATTCTTGCTGTTCACGTAACTTATCTCCGTTTCCAGTTGTGTGACACGATCTGGCATTGAATTGCATTTTATTAACATTTCAAACGTATTAAATTCCTTTGCGAAATGCATAACAGTTACAACAAATTGATTAATATTACTTAATGTTGATTTGTATTAAATATCGTGATGTGGCGAACCGTAAAGTCGAGCATAATTAAACCGGATAAATTATGGCCTGGCGGTAAATCTTTCAGCCGTGTAATTATAGAATCGACGCTTTTACGCTTCGCTAGCAAACATGCGATATTACTCTCTTCGTCATCGAAGAGGCACAAAATGCACAGAGAAAGAAAGGAAAAGAGCGCTACTACGTTTTTCCGATCCGTAATTGAAAGAGACCGAATGTCTCACGATCGACTTATTCTGCATTTTTCATCTACACTTTCTCTCAATTGCCTTAAGTGTCGTTATTTACGATATTTTATTATATACGAGATATACTTTATAATTATACACGCGATATTTTATAATTATTCACTTCACTTTAGAGAATAACTTCGTGACTTCCTCCTTTAAAATCATATGTGTGTCGGTTAAACAATAAGACGAGGTAAATGGGGCTTAAAACAATATGGTAAAATTTTGCTTTTTCTTAAACGAAACATGATTTTATGACACTGCACAATTTGTTATCTTGCACTGCATAATTTGTTATTTAGATGAAAGAAAGTTTTTCTACACTCGATTATAGCTTTTTATTCAATCATAGAAAATCGTATGTGTATACATATATGTGACATGCGTATGTTACTACAGATAGAAAGTTACAGTTGCGTTTGAGGTCACTATTATTGTTATTCTTATTGTTACTGCAGCTGTAAACATAATTATTTCCACGCGGAATCTCGTGTGGCAACTACTAATGACATTTTATTGCATAAATAGTGTTATTTGCCACAAAGTTCCATTCCTTGCGGTTTACCAGATAGAGAATCTCTTTTGCCGCATCGCTAAAATAAATCATATTCTTTTCTGTCAGCTTAAAATTCAGAAAAGATATGTCAAGCATGCATATGTCAACGGATGCGTTAATGTTTTCTCCTGCTAATAGCAAAAGTATCGTTATGTGTACCAAGAGAGCAGTGAGTCGTATGTATTTTACATAGAAGGGGAAGGAGAAAGCACATCATAGAAATTATGAACCTATCTAACCCTTTTTGCTAGCGACTTTTACTTAAAATTATATTATATATCAAATTAATATATATCAAATATATTAACAAAAATATATAGTTTAAATATTTATTAAATATATATTAATAGGTATTTTAATATAACATTAAAATATTTTGATATTAAATTATTGTACAAAAAATTAATAATTAATCGCTTAATTGTCGAAATGAAAAAGATGCCGAAAAACTCTTCAATTTTAATACTGGAATTTTAATATTTATAATCACGTAACACATTATGAAT
>VBVR01006306.1:0-10521 GCA_011638315.1 Tetramorium parvispinum | reverse complement strand
CGTTTCATGTTCATTTTACGGCTGTTTATTAACTATCGAGCGAAAGGGATAGTTTCCTGCACATTTTACAAGTGTGTTAAAACGATCTGTAATATGTTTTTATTGAAATATTTCTTTATTTTACCGTAATTCGCAACAATTGTCACCGTAACCTAGCCGTCAAATTTCTCGCTTCTGACGTCACGATTCAAGATGGTTGTGCTGGGTACCCAGGAGCCTTAATCTCGATTTAACTTACTTTGTATCTTTTTCTAATTCTTAGAAATTAAATTGAATATAATCAAAGTTAATCTACATTGGTAGAAACGGATATTATAAAGTGAGTTTTCTGCTACGCAAACGAACGAACAATCAGGATAGCTCAATTTCGACTTCCCGCAAATTCAACACTCCACTCCTTTCGCATTCGTCGAAAAATTGCCCGATGAACGCGAATAAAAATTTCTGCCAGACCAAATGGCAACATATTTCTTTCCATGCAATATTCATTTCCTTAAAAACATAATTAGAATACGAAGAACAATTCTAGAGAGCGAAACTTTTTATGAACGCTACATCGACATGACGTATGTACCTAACCGTTCAACGGCGGTTGCCAGGAGAAGGCGCCGAACGTCGGAAGTCGCGGGAGTGCTCCAACCAGCTCCAACTACACTTATCGCACTCGTGACACATTTTGACCGAATAAATCGCGGAAGAGAAACCGAAACGGCCAGGGTAATCGCGAAATCACGAGACACACTCCCGACGATGTCAGACGCGCGCTGGCAACGCGAAGACAAGATTCGTACGAGCAGTAAGATTACCCGGCGGCAACTTCACGCTGCTTTCCGCCTCGAGCGTAACCTCTTCCCGCGCGATTCTCGGCGGAAAATTCTCACCGGCGGTATTATGCTTGCGCGATCGACCGGAAGATCCGCCGAGAAAATCACGCGTGCCAGATCGATCAACCGGACGCGAGAGGGAGGGAGCCGGAATCTGGACGATTCCGAAACGGGGCGGCGAGTTTCGGAGGCGAAACGGCGTAGCGCGACGTTAGCGGACACATGCGTACATATCTATTGACGGAGCCATCGATCGCGGCGATATATGGTAATTGACGCGCACACGCAATTAACTGGCCGGTCACTAAATTCCCGATTCGTGCGTTCGACACGATTTCGACGCGCCGTAGATAGAGAGAGAGAGAGAGAGAGAGAGAGAGACACGGACATACACACGCGCGCGCGTCCCGTTGTCGCTTCGACTGCCACGAAGTTAGGCGCGGAGAGGGGGCGTAAGCGCGCGGGAGCGAGCGAGAATCAAAACAAAACACGGGCGGCCGCGCGCGCGCCGGCATTCCCGGAATCGGCTTGTAAATTTGCGGGGTACGCGACACAGCGCGTGGGAACGATATTTTTGAAGAAGAGCGTGTCATCGGCGCTCAGATAGGAACACCGGCAGAAAAATTTGGGGATCGTTTTAGTTTTTAAATGTAATTACAATATATTGTGTAATAAGTCTAATGCTGCAACTCTGTAACTCTAATATCGATTTCTACCAAGGCAGATTAACTTTAATTTTAGTTTAATTTACTTTCTATTTTTCTTTAATTCTAAGAATTAGAAAAAGATACAAAATAAGTTAAGCCGAGATTAAAGTAAATCTACATTGATAGAAATGAACATTAATTAACGATGGTTTGTTGTCATTATAATGTCATTGCGCAGCTTCTTTACTATGTGAAAAAGCTGCGCATACGATATTATAACGATATCGAACTGTCGTTAAGAGTTACAGAATTGCGGCATTATGCTGCGATTATCCAACTTTAAAATGATTAATTCTAAAGTTAATCATTGTAACATATAGCAATCTTTAAATAGTTGATGTCTAAAATAAATTCATACAGAATTATATTATTTATATTATATTATAGAATATATTATTTATATTATATTATAGAATTATATTAATTATAAATTCCTATATAATTATATATATAATTAGAGCAAATCATCTTAGCACAATTATTACTGAATACATTTCCGAAATTTTGTAATTATAAAAATCGTTTCAGCATAAAATTGTACAATTATTATTACTCAAGTAGAGGTAAAAGTTTTTTGTTATTTTTTATCTTTTAAGTAACTTTACTTCATACTTTTCTCAATATTTATAACTTATAAAATTCTTTAGCAAATGCGTTTGCAGAATCGCCTTAATACAATTATTGCGAAATGCTGCAAATGGAAAGAAGCAATAATTGTATTATATAACATTTATTACAAAAATTTCCTATCCGGGTGGTGTTTATTCCACGTGCGATTTTTTCCACCGCACTATTAATATGTATTTAGATATTTGCTGTATGCTAAATCGGTCCCTTGTCCATCCTCGATTGCTTCGCGTTGAAAGAAAGTGGAAAACGGATTACTTCGCTAATCGGCGATTTTATCTGCATTATTAGCTTATCTCCGTTTTGCTCTCCATATCGATTGTATTATTAAATTTATTCACTTCTTTTTATCTCTTCCCCCTTAATTGTTATAAATAAATGAAGCGAAAAGCATTTCGCTAATGGCAATTCTCGCGTTATTATTCCTTCACGTCCAGTATGCTGCTCGATTAATATAATATTAGACAAAGGAGAAAATAATTAGAGATACATCTCTTTATTTCTATTTCTCTTCTCTCGGTTCTTACGTAACGAAAGTGGAAAATATTTTATCAATGACAATTTTCTCGGTATTATTATCTTATGTCCAAAGAAAGAGAAAGAGAAAAGAAGCCTGCCACAGCGATCAATATAATATTAGGCAAAGGAGAAATTATTAGAAAATAAATAGCATTTCTTTAACTGCGTTTAACTATAATAGCAACGTGGAGCATGACGTCGTAATTCGTAATATTTCATACTCTTATTTTTCATTCAAATACTTTCCGAAAATTTTTCTTCTCTAATTTCTTCAAAAATGTTAATTACTTTCTGTTATTTCTTTAAAAATGAAAAAAAAAGAATAGAAGAAGAAAGTTATTACATTAAGATTATTTCAAATTATGTATGTACTTTTTATGCAAACAAGAAAGGAAGGGTAAAAGTCAAGCTCTAGATTCTGAGGGGGCTCAACGCGAGTTAAGTATACTTGCTTGCGAGTATTTTCACGGCTTCCGATGTTCCCTTGAATCACCAATGCTCGCGTACGATTTCGCTAACAGACTTACAAAGAAAATCACATTTCCAGCGTCATGTCGATTGAAAGATTGAAGATTGTAGAAAATTTCGAATAACCGATTAATTTCCTAAATGAATTTCCGAAATCTTGATGAAATTATCAGAGAGGAAAAATTGTAATTTTCTGTAATTATATTCTTCTATTCTATAAGGCTTTCTTTCCTCTCAGGAGCAATTGCGACGAGAAAATCGGCGTGATATTGCGGCAGCATTATCAGAGACCGTATTTTCTTCCCGCCACTGCCGAAAGCAAGAAAACGGATTGGATTTTCATGGGAAGTAATGGCTATGGCGCACCGATGCATGTAGGTTTCAAAATTATATAAAGTTTATTTTGTTAGATAACAATCATGTATCAAGGACATCGTTTGAATAAAAAACAATGTCTGACAAATCATATTTGGTAAAAATTTATTCATAATTTTTCATAGTATATTTCTTAGATAAATATATATCAAATAATTTACATATGCAAATCTTTTCAAAATCTTATATTTTTCGAGTATTAATTAAATTTCTTTAACTTTCTTTACTTTTTTTATTTTGACTTTAATATATATTTCTCTTAACTGTATTTGTATTTAAAAATATTTGATATTTAAATATGCGTTTGTGTGCGTGTACAAACTATTATTAATCGTATATTTTGAAAATATTTAATTTTTCAAGGTGGACGATGTGGACTATCCCTCCTGGCAGGCGCAGATAAAAGGTGAAAAATTGTGGATTTTAGATCCGCCGAGGGAATGCCACTATACATGCAAGAGACTAGAAGTGATTGTGCATACCGGAGAGATAAGTGAGAGCCATTCGATATATGCCAATAAATAATGATGGAATTAATTGCAAAATTAATTGCTTTCCTCATTTAGCGCTAAATGTGGCCTTCTGATCGACAGTTACATTCAATGTTGTCCCAAATTGAGAATTGCTCGGTCACACGCTAAAATAACGCTAAAATACGAAACATGCAGATACTCCGTTTTAGATATCTTTGGATTGGGACAAAAGATTAATTTCGTTTAACAATAATTTAAATAAAATTATTGATTTATTTTTTTTGTGAAAATAAATAAAGAAACTTTAGAAGAAGTATTTGAGATAATTGCGACCGCTAATAAATTTATTTTTGTCACGTATTATATTGCTTTCTTGCATTGTTCTGATATATTGAAATTTTTAATTACAGTTGTCTTGGATACAAATCGATGGTATCATCAAACGAAAATCATTTCCGATGATATGAGCATTACTATCGGAACTGAATATGATTGAATCGAATAAAGTTCAAAAGCTAATTTAATTATGTATATGTAGATTTATTCGATATGAAACAAGAACAATTGACAAATTATTATAAGAATAAGTTCCTATGTGCAAATGTGCAGAATAATAAAATGTTATAAGTGAATATTAATAAGAATAAAATACAGTATGTATTTAATCATGCATTCCATCATTCGTGAATATTTGACAATTAAAAAAAACGCAATAATTAAGCAATGTCATCTATAAAAATTATTAATTTATTCTATCTAAATATTCTAATTCATCATTCAATCTGGCAAAAAAAATATGAATAAATTCTTGTATAAACATACAAATGAAAATATGGAATAAAATGAAACATATTATGAGAGGCGTAGAAATAAGTGTCTTCAATATTTTATTATCATTATTAACATCTTGTATAGCTTTAAGAAAATTTAACAATTTTACTTACACTCCAAAATCAATTGTATCATTTTAATTCACGTCTTTCGTCAGATTTATAAAATATTTAAGCTTTTTAGAATAAATCGAATTATTTGAGAAAACGTTTTCATTTTCGTAAAGTTCATTTCTTAAAGTCTATTTCAAAACGATATTTTGAAGGTACATTTGTTTGATAAAGGAAGATCAATTTATTTTTAAAGTCTTAAAGCTAAATGAGTTCTTCATTCAAGTTCGTTCGCCTTATTATTATGCTTCATTATTTATACTTTCTATTCAACGCGAATGAAATAGAATTCTGCTTAAGGTAACTCTAAGCTCGGTTAGCCACCTCAGCTACGCTCGTTTCCCCGTGACGTATGTCCACGAACGTGGTCGCGTGCTAAGTTTTACGGTTCTCCGTGTACGTGTGTGCGTTAATCATGCGCTCGTACGAGGAAAGTAAAAAGGAAACGGCCCCCGCGCACGGCACGGGCCCCTCATGCAGATGGTGAGCAAGCCGGGAGTCACACCTGGCGGCAGGTGAGCCCCTACCGTGAGGGCTGCCTTCATTACGAGCGGGAAGGGGGGATTCGAAGGGGATTCCCTACCGCTTGACTACCCTGTCGGTGCCCTAAACGTGACTCGATCTCTGTCGTGTCATAACGTGATCATATGTTAGCTATAGCTTGGCGCAGTTTAAAAGGAAAGAAAAGGTAGGGGATAGAGATAAAAAGGAGAGAAAGAGAGGGAAACATCATAAAGAAACTGATCAACTGTTTCTTAGTCAGGCCGAGAACTTGCAGGACGATTGCGCCCAAGTCCTATTGAAAACTTCCTCACACACGCATACAGAGACAAAGTTTCTATAATCTTTCTTTGATCTGAATGATAAAATATTTTTTGAACAGTAAGTAAAAAACTCAACAAATAAAAATACAAGTATTTAATTTTAGTGATGTGGATTTAAATATTAATTATATTAAATTGTTTTATATGTATTACTTTGTTATATATTTGTAACGTTTTTCTATTATACTGTAACTTATACAATAATGTATAAAAAATAATACGTGTTATATTTAATTTTCATTAATTAGAATTAATTCATATTAATTAATAAATGTTATCTTTATTAATTTATGCTAAATGTAAAAACGATATGTAGTTTATTTAATTTTCATACATTGGTTAAGAAAATGCGCGCTATTGGAAGACATTTAGGAATGAGATACCATTAAAGATAGTACAAAACGATTAAATAAAATTAGAGCATAGACGGGTGTAAAGAATTAATATGAATTTAAACTAAACGATTTTATTAATAATAATGATTGACTATTATCGTTAAGTCACATAAATTCTATCACATTATGACATTTCTCCCTCAGTCGTACATCATACTCCCACAAAAAATTATATTTAATTACCTGCCTTCAATTATGATTTTATAATAAGGAACAATAAAAATTAATGAAAATACATTATACAAATCAAAGAGTCTTCCTTATTCTCCTTAATCTAATATTATAAATTAATTTAACCTTAATATAATAAATTTCTCTATATTTTTGCCTTTCTGATTGCTCGTTTGGAACAATTACGTTTAATATACGAATTAATTACTACATTTATACTATTATATACAGATGTATATGTATATATGAATTGAGATAAAGACATATTTATATTTATAAAAGATACACTATTTTCATTTAATCCGTTTTATAACATAAATAAGATACGAATAAATTTTCAAAGAAATAAATTAAAGAATAACAAGTCAAATCAAATTTCCTTTAATCACTCAAAACCTATAATCTCTCTTAGAGAAGTCGTCATTTTTTCTTCTTTCATCCTGATGGAACTGTTTATACTTACGTATCCCGAAAGTGATTATTAAAGACTCTGAAAATTACAGAGAAAGACAGAGTGGGGTGGAAGGGGGGAAGGGAGACTTTGACGTCTCTCTGATGTATCGACGCCCATGTATTACATGTATACACGCTGCTCCAGTTACGCCAATGAGTACGCCTGTATGTCATTTGTGTTAATTACGCGGAATAGCATATCTCCACTTTCATGTCTGATCTGACTTCTATGATCTATAAATGTTTGTAGCAATCGCTAATAAGTAATATCGCCCAACGGAGGAGATCCGTGAAATTCAAATACACATACAAATATATGAAAATTATTTAATTACGTGCAAGACGTAAGTCTCCCAGTCAAATCTCGGATACCGTCATAACTTATTCAGCATTTTTATATTTTATTCACATCCCTATTACTTCGGCGAAATTATAATTACATTATCAAATTACGGTAATGACTTTTCTTCAAACGTAGCGAAATGTAATATGAGAGGCGATATGTTTCAATATTTCTATAATCAGGCACGTATACCGTCGAATTAATTTTTTTTTGTACTACATGAAACTGGAGACTCACAATCAGTTTTATATTTAGTTATGCAGCCTCACGTAATACGCTGAGCTTTTTATTTTAATAAAATGCCAGGATATTTAATTATTCGACCACTTTGTTGCACTACTTTTGTTGTTAGCAATCATCTCCGTCGTCCGACCGAGTCTGTAGAGTCCCATAATGCGAGCGTAATACTATGCACAGAGCGCGAGTGATGAAATAATTATAGATATCGATTTCCATAAAGAAAGTGTACGGCTCGGCGACGACGAGGGAAACGCGAGGACGCATCATCTGCGTTCCACGCGTTCGGCGGGTTAACATTGTAAAAAAAAGAAGGAAGGAAGAAGAAAAAAAAACGAGTTACATCGTCAAGCGGGAACGTCATTCGTTTTATTGCGGCGTCGCGCGAAATTCGTGTTAAAATCATGGAAAGCGGGGGACAGAATCGGACGCACGATTCGTCGCGTATTATCGCGATATCGAGGGAAGGCCGCGGGCTCTCTTTCGATTTAATTGCATTCCGCGGGAACGGCGAGCGAAAAGCCGATACATCGGGACCTCGTTAATTCGCAAAAATCATTCGGCCCCTGCACGGTGGATCTTTTTGCATGGATCGAATTTCGCGCAATCACCCGATCGGCCAGGGGTTTTTGTGACTCAAAGTCACGGGCCGAGGATTCGCAAAAATACCCGACGCGCGTCTCGGCGACATTTCCCGACTCATAAACGCGAATCAATATTAATATTCGCATTTAAATTTCTCGATGCATAAACGTTCAACGTATTATACTAATCGAGGATACCCCGTCCACTTCTACGTTTCGATTTATTTCTGTTTTCGTACGATCGAGGGAATATGCATGTGCAGTTCTTTCGCGGAACGCGCGATTTATTTCAGGTATTTCAGGGAAATTGCGAGAATATCGTAAAATGGAAAAGTGGGTCGCAACATTAAAAGGAGCACGCTATTATTTATGAACGGAGATTTCGCGATGGAGGCGGCTATATTTAGCCGAGGCGAATTTACACCTTTTACAACGTTTCGCCCGTTTGATGTCTCCATTTTCGTAAGCCGCTCCTTGTATGCCGCGCGCGCCCGCGCGGGTGGGTATTCTTTCTGGCATTAAACAGACATAAGCTCGAGGTACTCCCCACTGGGTGGCAGTAACTGTGCGAAAACGAGAAGAAGTTTCTCCCGCGGATCGATCCGCTCAAGTTTCCGCCGTTTAAACCGCACCGCCGCGTCGAGTTCCGTCGCGAGGATCGAAAACCGGATTTAAATCCCGTGGCTCGGGGTCTCGCGGTTAACAACAACGGCAACGATTGCGCGCGGGGAAAGTCGATGTCGTCGTCGAAGCCTACGTAACGCCGTCCGCCTACCCATCGATCTCTCGCGCGCGCGTGAATTTGTGTGACACGCGCGCGCCTGCGTGCCGCGTGCAAACACACACACACACATACACACAAACACACGCACACGTGCAAACGCACGCGCGAGTGCGCATCCGCACGCACACGAGTTCGCGAGGGAACGCACGCACACGCGGGGACCGGCATGAACGTGCAGGGGGTTGGTCGCGCGTGCACGTGTGCGGGGCGCGTTATATACAGGTCGGGTACATACATATCGGTCGCCGCTATCGATTATTTTACCCATGTGGAACTCGCCCCTGTGGCCGCGCGCCCCGCGCGAGCGCCCCACTCGCGGCGTCGCGACGCCTCGTATAGAGCGCGATATCGACGTTACATCGCAGCTCTCACCCCCCTACCCCTCTTCTCGTCCTCAGCGACGAGCGCCCCACTCCCGGCGTCGAGAAACTACCCCCCAGGACCGTAAAATTCTGGCATTAACGAGCCCTATTATTGCTGACGCCCTGCGAGAAATTAATCAGTTGGAGCAGAAAATCCGTGTTTCCAAAAGAAACGTGGAAATTTTTTGAACGCATAAAGACGGATTACTGCCGTATTTGAAGAATTGCGAGGCGCGGCGTAATTTATGAAAGCGTCACAGCGTACATTAGCGACGGGCGTATGTGTACTTTGATGTAAGCAACGGTCGGTTTTGTATAAATTTAAATGGCGCAGGAATAACACGCCGCCCGCGCCCAGGATTCATTACGCCCTGACGTGCGTCGGGAAAATTAAATGAAGGGGAAAAAAGGATGCAAAACAAATTTTTAAAAAATAAATAAATAAATAGCGCGCGCGTGTGCGTGCGTGCGTGTGTGCGTATGTGCATAGAATTTGTCGGGGAAATATTACTCGATATGAATATTACGCGCATCCCCTTTGAATATTTATTTTCCCGCGCCGGGCATAATCCGGGCGGCGCGCTTTAATCACGCGGCGAATTTATCCGCTCGCGCTTTAATCCGCCGTTTCTTTCCGTTCGACTCCGGCCGCCGGATATAACCATATAACGCCGATATCGATTTCACTTTGTCGCGGACGGACGGATTTCGTCTGGGGAAAATATTTCCGAAGAATATTATATACTCTCGCGGCCGGCCGTGTGCGCCACGCGCGCGTTACGCTACAACGTTTCCGCGCCCTCCCCACCGCGCCGCCGCGCACGGGCTTATCTAAATCTCAAAATCGAGATACCTGCAATATGCGTCAGTCATCGGCGCGTCCTATCGAAATTTTATCAGGTCGCGAAAGCGCCCGGCGAGATACTCTGGATCGCGTGGACCGATCGATCGATCCCACTCCCTCCCGGCGATGCGGGCTTTCCGCGCGCGAATCTCCTCCGAGCGCCGTCGATCGCGCTCATTTTTCTCAATCTGGTGACGTCGATCATTAATAATCCGGCTAATATTACTCTATCGGCCATCAAAATTCGACGTATCTTAAAAATAATACATTGGAGAACGCGGTTCTCCATTTTTTTTACATCGTATTTTTCAGCATTTTTGTGAATATTAATGTCGGGCTGTAAACGTCTGAAACTCTTTGAATCTTTCAACACGCATATAGATCAGAAAAAATTTTTTTCACGTTTACTTTTTGCCGATACAGCGACTTTAATTTCGCGAATCCGAGCGAAATCGAATCCCTTCCGATTCATCTTGGAAATTCCGCGCCACGGAATCCGGAGTCCCCGGCAAAGTTTCCGACCTTTCCGAAGTATGCTGCATGTAGAATCGGAAACCGGCGGAGGACGGGCCGGGGGGGGGGCAGAAGGG
>VBVR01006305.1:0-10525 GCA_011638315.1 Tetramorium parvispinum | reverse complement strand
TTGTTTTCTTCGCTATCTTCTATCTCGTCGCGTTTTTCACCATTTGAAAGATCTGGCATAATAGTATCTTTTGCATTAATAGATTTGCCAATTAAATTGACTTCCACAATTTCATTGGACGAATTTTGCTGTTTTTCCAATTCCTCTATTTTGTCTTCATTCATGACTATTGTGTCATCCAAATCTTTTTCGTCATTTAATGTTTCTGTTTTTTCAGTCTCTTTTTCAGTCGGCAGATCTTCTTGGACCTTTTCCTCCGGTTCTTTTGTATCTTTCTGCGGAGATTTATTCATTAAATCACATTGCGAACTCTCTTGTGGTTCTTCTATTGTATCGTTTTTATTATTTTTACAATTATTTTCCAAATTATTTATACAACTTTCACTATGATCCTTATTATTCTCGTTTGTATTATCAATTGACAAAATCAGTGACTTAACAGCTTCACTATCACACATTGGTTCTTCATGAAGATCCTCTTTGTCATTGTTACATTCATTAATAGAGTTTTCTTTTTCTGTAGAAGGAACTTTCTCATGGTTTTCGAACCCTACATTTTCATCATCTGCGTTACGATCCTCTATTGTTGTAGCATCGGTGATGTTCTTCTGCGTATCTTTATCTGTAGATTTGTCACTATCCCTGTTTGTCGACGTGTTATCCTCATCCTTCGTCGTATGTTCGTCCCTTGTATCTTCTTCGTTCTTTCTATCTTCATTATTTTCTATTTTTAATGTTTCGTCTGGTAGAACTGTCGATTTTTCGCATTGTTCAGATTCTTCCATTTCAATATTTTCATCATTTGCCGGTTCTTCTACGCGCGACTCATTCTTCGCTGCGTCCGATTTGTCGATTACTTCATCACTTATCTCTTTCGTCACTTTTTCCTTTATTTTTTCTCCAGCGGATAAACTGAAAATGTCTTCGTCATCAGTATCATCTTCGATATTGATAGCAATGTCTTCCGATGGATCGTCGGACTGCTTATCAGCGGACTTGTTTTTATCGGACGGCGATGGCGCTTCTTCTTTCGAAATCTTGTCATCTTGTGATTCAACTTCCGTCTCCTGCTTTTCTTTAATGCTTGAAACGGGTAACTTTTCCAGTTTTAACGAAGCTTGTTTGAGATGCGTCAATCTGTGTTTCGCATTGGACAATTTGGTGTCGAATATCTTGTTACACTTGTTGCAAACGTACTCTGTCTTAGTTTCCGACTGTGCTAGAAGTTTCGGACTCTTAAATTCCGTTGATAATGTCATTTCTGTACTAGACATAGAAGACGAGTTCGTCCTGCTGCGGATGGCTCTCTCTTCTTTCTTTGTAGGTGTTGTCGATGTACTCGTTGCATCTTTTGTCTCGCTTCTTTGAGTTATACCATCTCCATTGGATATCTCATCGCTAGAGTAACGTGCGCTTGTCCTTCTGGGATTGGATTTTTGTTTCTTTCTATTTGGTTCATTTACACTGTCATTCTTACGTATCACTTTTTGTTCCAGAGAACCCTCAGAATCCGAACTTTTATGAACAATTCTTTTACGTCCTCGTCCTCTCGTCAAAGAAACACTGGATTGTTGCTCTTCATCGACCGACGTTTTTGTCGATATCTCGTTGGCGTTTGTGCGCTCTTTATTTAATCTTATCATTTTCGACGTGCGCTCAATGTCTTTCGAATCTTCCATCTTGACTTGCCGTTTTCTTCCTTGTCTTGCTTTACCATTAACCCTATGATTTTTCGTCCTCGATGAAACACTCGACGGACTGCTTCCAGAAGATTTTGTTTCCTCCTGTGAGCTGTACGACATATTGTTATCCTTATCTTGTTCTATCATGTCTATTTTATGTTTCCTGTAAGAGTCTTGGCTCAGCACGTCAGTTAAGAAAACTGTACACAATTTCGTTTCCACAAAATTGGATCGTGTCTGACGGGATCGCCGTATTTTGTCACTACTTGGATCTATCGTTATCCAACAATTCTTGCATACCGTTAGACCAGTGTGATAAAATCTGTACATGTCGATACCGTTTGCAACTGCATTGTTACACTTGTCGCAATTTCTGACTTTCAACTTATTTTTTTGCAATTTGATTTGCATATTGCTCCGCGACTTGCGTCCTCTAACCCGTCGCTTACCACGTGTCATGACTTTCTCGTTACTTTCGCTGTCGCTGGAATTTAGCGAACCATAAATTGTAATATCTGGAAATGTGGTAATAGTCGTCTTGCGATTTACAACATCTGTGTGTACCTGCAATGAAAAAGTGCAATTATATAATACAAATGCTATTGAAGAAATAGAAAAAGTTAATGTAAAGACATGACAAAAAAAAACTACAATTTGATAGACGTGGTGTTACCTTTGGAAAATTTGAATAGTTTATATCTTCATTAACCAGAGCCTTTAAATTAACAATTGTTTCTTGATATATTCTCTTTAAATCGAACAAAACGTCCAAATTATATCGACACGTTAAGCATATTAACTTTGAACCTTCATTCTTCCTGCTGATCTACAAAAACAGAAACTTTCAAATTTAGGCGACTCTGAAGTTACATTATTTATCTCGCGACAAAAGGAGAAAACTACCGAACTTACATCGTCATTGAAAATGCTGCGTATCTTTTGCAGAGGATTAAATACCACATTATTATCCTTGGTAATATCGAAGATACGATCACTGTCCACTAACTCGTAGCACATGAAGCATTGTGGTATTAACGTTCCATCTATTGGCTTCAACGCCTTGTGCGACTTCTTATACTTTTGTACAAATTTAGTGCACTGATCTAATTCATACGCGCACTTGTAACATATCTTGTTCGACACGTCGATGCATTTGTTGATCTAAGACAAGAAAATATGTTACAGCATTAAAAATCATTACTCCAAAATTACCTAATCATTACTTTTTTCTCATTATAAATCAAAGGGATGGGGGGGGGGAGATTGTCTAGTGATATACGTACACACGCGATTTATTAACAAACAAAACGATACATTAACTCGATATAAATCAGAGAGCGGCACTCAATAATATCCAATTGTAAAATTGCAAATTATCCAATCGATCGCGGAGGAAATTCTTTCCAATTTTCAGACAGTCGGTACGACGTAAATAAACATGCAAGAAATCGACGCAAAAAATCAAGCCGAGTAAATACCCTCATTCACTGTATATATATTTTCATGTGCATACATACTCGCGCGCACACACACATACACATACACACGTACATACCACAAAATGTCGGTAAATTGAGACGAACACGGGACACGAGATGGACACGATTCACGTCATATATATCTCTCTCTCTTCTCGCGAAGTGTCACATATTTGTGTAAAGTACATTACATATTTGCGTAAAGAGATGAAAGCCGGGTGTGATTTACGCAATCGTTCACACTTCCATTATCCCCCGCGATATTCCGGATTTTGGAACTATTTGTTGCGGAGAAGGAACATCACACGTTTCCTCTACCTTCCTGTTTTTTTTTTTTTTTTACTTTAGGTATACGAGTTCTGGATCTGAAATACAGATGACGCGACGCGTCCCGCGAATTGGCGTTGGTAACCCGACTAACCCGAGGGGCATCGATTTCTTTGATTTGTTCGCACTTCTGCGGCCGCCGACCCGGCCTTGGAGAGCGGCGATGTGGGCGAGAGTCAGGTTGCGCGAACCTAACCTATAAGCGAGCGCAATCTAAGCCGGACGGCGAATGCGATCTTGATTGAAAACAATCCTTACGTGTCCCGTGGCACTGGAAACAATTAAGCGGTTTCGCCTCTCAACAATGCTTAGATCTCTATCGCATTTTTTATCGCTATAATTTCTAACGGTCGAGTTGTTTCTAGAAACCCTTCGCGGAAGGGCTTGGCGCATATTCCGTATATACCTTGGTCGACAAGCACGTCTCGACCTGGTCGCCAAACAAGTTCTCATTCTCCGGCGTGACGTCCAGGAAGACGCCATCGTTGCTCGCACACACGAAGCAGTACTGGCCAGGCATCGCGACGCAGGGCTTTCGACGTGGATCAGAACAGCATCACCTCGGGATGATGTGCGCAAAGAGATACGATCGCGAGAGAGAATTCTCACACCGCACGGTACACACAGACACACTGGTTAGCGACGTTGACCGTTTTCCTCTTCGCGCAGCGTGTGTCTTTTCTCACGCGGAGAATTGGCGGTAATCCTGGGTCCACCTGGGCCTGCATGTAACAACATGGCGGCCCGGCGCCATCGCACGATTCGATATATCGATAACGCGCCACTCTCGCACTCGATCGCTTCCCCGCTCTTCTTTTCTTTCATTCTTATTTTTCCTGGCGATCTTGCACCATTTACCTTTTCTTTTTCCTCTCTTCCGAAAAGATAAACGGTGCAGAAGTTCATGTAAAAAGAACGAACCTACAAATCGTAACTAAAGGAGATATAAAAACGAAAACGGAATTTATTGGACGTAAAACACCTATCGTACAAAGATATCTCGCACGCGGACGCTGACCGGACATGTATTTTAGCGTTTCGGTCACTTGTCATCGAGACGATTGCGTTATCACGTCGTGCTTAGTCAACTATATTTTTACCGTAACGTTTTGTAGTTAAAATCCATTTTAGACAATTCACGCCTGATTTCAGGATAGAACTCTATTTGTACGAAATAGAATTGCATCCTGAATTCTAACGCGACTTACTCGTCCGAAACGGATTCGTTTTAGCGTGAACAAACGCTTGGTGCGGAATCATGACTTGAAACATCATGGTGCATTCCACGATGAAAGCCCGAGTGCGAATCATCCCACGCATTTTCATCATTCAGCTAGACATTTTTCGAATTCCCTGCGTAGCCTCGTTCGCAACCGACAAGTCCTCTATCTGATCCTTTGACCCGCCAAACAGAAGCCTGAGGGTCTCTAACGCCGACGTGAATATGTTCCTACAATGCAAAACAGATAAATACATTGAAAAAGATCAATTATATTATTTTATATCTGAGTATCTCAAAAAATTGACTCAAAATTCGCATTGTTACAAATATCGCAAACTCTTATTTGGGACGATTTTTATCTTTTGCCTGCAATATAATTTTACTAATTTAGCTGTACGCTAGTTGCACCGAACTGATTATAATTGGTTATCAATTCTCATAGCAAGAATTCGAACGTCGAATTCAATATATTTGGAAAGGAATTTTAATTTTTTAAGTATTTTATGTTGAAGAGGGAGAAGATTAATTCGGGCCATCACCTGACGCCATCCTTCGCGTTCGCGTAGATCTGGCTGGGCGACAGCTTGACGGAAGGCACCCTCTCCTCGACGAAGTCCAGTCCGACGCACACCGCGCCGTCGACAACCTTGAGCGGCGTTTCCAGGAGGTCGGCGACTTTGTCAGTGACGGGACTAGCCAATTCCACGCTCGCGCGCATCCCATTTTCCGCGTGGCCGAAAATCGTTGTAATCAACTCGTGGGAATCCCGCACGGTCCGATATGCGCCGCAGAACGCTGACGTCACCGTGACGAACACCGGCAGACCCAGCAGGCGACGCGTGCACACCATGCCGTCCGCGTCGCCGGCGTTCGCCGTCGCGACGCTCGCCGGCGCGGTGGGATCGCGGATGCCGCACATGACGCTCAATTGCTGCGAAACAAACGGCAGACACGGCGGCGGTGAAAGTGGCAGGTGTCCCGCACCGTTATGCAGCATGCATTTCAATAAAAATATAGAATTAAGCCTACACTGAAAAAAAACTCTGGTTCGTATAAATTATTAAGTACTGAGTTCTATTGCACAGACCAGAATATTTCATTACGCCACAGAATTCTTTTTCAGTGTATACAATATTTAAATTTAAAAAAAAGGATTCTATGTATAATTTTATGTATATACATAAAAAATATATACATATGTATGTATACAATTTTTTACATTTTAATATCATAAATATATTTATGATTTTACATAAATGTAAAATATGTATATAAGTAAGATAATAATTATAAATAGAAACCTGTTTTATATCGTATATTTTAATAAAAATGAATTGTAAAATTAAAGATTATAAAATTTTATACTCTTTATATTATTCTGATTTTCTAAATATTTTTCATGTATGTATTATTTGCTAAATTAATCCCCAATTTAGTTGAGACTTGGCCGAAATCACTCTCAAGTCACGTGCAAATCTGTGCCGAAAATAGCCGTAGCATGTCATCTCGCGGTTTTCGCAATTTTCAAACATTGGATTTTAATCCAATCCGCGGTGTACATGCGATCTATTATGTAAAATCGAGGCTTTTGCCTCGAATATAATATTAGTATAACCCAGGTAGAACAAGAAATCTATCACAAAGATGTCAAAATCAGGACATCAAAATAATTCCAAAATGTATCATTGTATCATCTTCGTGCTGTTTTAGCATTATACTATTATACTTTTTGGCCATGTTCCGCGATTCACTGCCAATACTAAAAATCTATAGTGTATGAGACGTAAAATATAATAAATTTTCAATACTGGCAGTGAATCGCGGGACGCAGCTTTTGATGTTAATATGTCATTATTCGTACGTGTTGTTCTATCTGGAAAAATTACAAGTTACGCAATCGCGCCACCCGGCTGTCTCAATGACGCGAATGTCACGCGATAACTCGCACCGGGGGTCGCGGTCGCGGTCGCGGTCGGCGAGCTGCGCGCCTCGCAGGCAAATACAATACGTCGACGAGTCAGTTCCACGAATCGATAACGGAGACTGGCACCGGGACGTTCATTAAATGGACACCGCCGTCGCCGTCGGGCCGCACGAGCTATCGTTATACGCACATGATACGCGATGCGCACGATAGCCGAGGGTCTCTCGCTGGTCTCGCGCGGCGTCTCGGAACCCGCCATCTCGGAACCGCCACCAGCCGGACACCCCAAACTCGACGCCGCTCGGCTGCTCGCCTACACGACGAACGATGACAGAGACCGAGAGGGGATGCGCGCGTGCGTCCGCGGCTCGCGGTTCGCGGCTCCTATATTTAACCCGACACCCTTCTCGGTCCTCTGGTTCTCGCCAAGACTAGAACGTCCAGTAGCCGCTCATCTTGTCAGTGCTGGATCTTGGCTCGCGCGGTCCTGCGCTGATAGCGTGCGCGAGATCCTTCCTCTTCCTCTTTTTCATAGCGAGCGCGAATAAAAACATTAAAAAAAACGTTTATAATGTTAAAAAAGTATGCATGTGTCGATCGCCATTATTAACAGTTGAATCACTTGAGGTTGTTGGCAAAGCGATCGATTAAGAATATCAATAGTCGATGATCGATTAATAATCAAAGATATAATCATTAATCCTATTAATGGAAATTTGTCTTATTAAATTAATAAAATTAACCAGTTTATATTGCTCTACACTAGGAAAAAATTTTTCTGTTTTTTACATGTAAGTACACTGAAAAAAAATTCTGGTTAAAAACGAACGAATCATAAAAATTTTGTAGGCATGATAAAATGTTCTGGTTATTACAAGTTATAAAGTATTAAGTTCTATCATACGAACCAAAATATTTCTGAGTCGGCCGTTTTTAACCAGAATATTTTTTCAGTGTGGAATTCGGATTGCAAATTGTCGTCACGATTTACATATACATATACATACGATTTAAATAAAATGTTAATTAATTAGTTTTTACTTCAGCACTGTCGCAACTTGTCGCGAAAAGATTTTCACTTGTGTGTGTGTGTGTGTGATTCAAGGTCGCTCGATGATCCTTCACCGTCGTTAACGGGGAGATGAGAGCATCTGCGTGCCGGCGCGTGCGCACGGTCTTACGAGGGTAAGTCTACGGGGTGGAAAGTGTACGCAAGTATACTGCGGACACGGTCACGGGACATGACTTTATCATGCCCACTGACAAATTATCCGTCGTTTGCTGATCCATCGTTCGCGCCGTGACTCGTTCCTCCGGAGCTCTGAGGAGAGCAGCTCGTGAGCTTGCCCAGCTTGCCGCGCTTCCAGGCTCCAGCTAAATGAGAATGTAACGCCGCGCCGATGCCAGGGGTGAGAGTAATTATTTGTCCGTAACCGTATGTTTTGCCGTATGTCCGCGATCGGCTATACGCATCTCATGTTTTATTTCCGGGAGAGCGCATTGTACTCTAAAAGAATACTCTTTGGTATTCGAATATAATAATGCCTGCGGATTGCGGCCGATTTATTTTCACAGTTGTAGTCGCACCATCTGGAATGAACGCGGATGACGTAGCACATAGCTATCCTTTCTCCAATTATAGTCTTATTTATAGTTAAACGAACACGCGTGCGCGCACAAAGAGAGAGAGAGAGAGAGAGAGAGAGAGAGAAAGAGTAATGTATGTATATACACGAAAAACAAATTCTGCTTGCTTATATGTAAAATATATCAAATAAGCTTAGAATCATGTTTAAGGGTGACTTTGACCGAGCTTCAATTAACTTAATCCGCGATTAACTTATCGAATAATATTATTTTGTTAATATAAATAGAATTATTTATTTCTTATTTAATATGTAAACAAAAATTAAATTCGATAAAACAAATTATATAGTTATTATAGGAATTTTGCAATTCTGGAATTGATCGCTAATTAAATTAATTAGAATTCCCTCAAAGTCATCCTAAGTGAATGAGATTGACACGTATGTAGTACAATCGAATGAAATTGGATAGCAGCTGTTTAATGGTCACCGCGCGACGTCGCGACACAGATCGTGGTGAATTGCTCATTGATGAAAAGTCGAATTTGATCATAATGCAGGTTCGCAATTAAAATGGATGTTCACGGTGCCGGAGTGGTCGCGATTCTAGGCACGGTTGGAGCCGCTACCGGAGCAATCTCAGCGGTGATCGTTTATACCATTTGCGCACGTCGCCGACGATTGCTTACTTCAGGAGGACCGCTCAACTGGCACGTATTTCTTTTTCGTCTTCTCCCTTTAGGAATTTAACATATATTTTAGATTTCGATAAATTAGTCACGATTAATTTCTCAAGAAAGATTTTTCACCTTAGAATCTGATATAACAATGCTCACGAAAATCTAAAATATTATTTATCGCAACTATTAAGTATTAATTCACTTTACAAATAACAATGAAATAAAAGTTTATTGCTAAAATAGCAATAAAATTTAATAGATCTAGTTAAAATCGATACAAATGTGCACGATCACAATTATACTTTTTTAATATATTTCATTTGAATTAGACTAGTATCGATTTTTACCAAAGTAATTTCTTATTTTAATTAAATTTACGTTTTATCAGTGGCTGAAGAAGGCCTGAAGAATAGAGGCAATTAGATTTAAGTGGAAGATATTATTGTGATCGTGCACAATTGTACTTTTGTTCAGACTACGCGTAGCATTATTTTAATTTACCAATTTTTTATAAATGAGCCAATTATCATTTCTTTTATTTTTGTTTTAATAAAATTTAATATTTATTTAATAACTGAATATTAATTAAATATATTATAAATTTTGTCTTACGTTAATAATAGTATGTAATGTATTTAAATATTTTTAGAATGTCACAATATATACTAAGACTTGGACAGATTCCAGTGTATCGAAAAAATCAATAAGTAGTGTCTCTTCCAGGTTTGAGAAAGATTTGTTGGACAGAGCCGAAGAGGCAGCCAAGTCATCGAAACATGTTTTAGTCGGTGTCGCTCTTTCGCGGGACAATAAAATTATCAGACGTAATGATGACAGTCCTTCGGATGATGACGAATGGCAGTCTGATCATGTATTTGACAGCATTGCCAGTGATTCGCCTAGAAGAGGTAAGTACACGTGTCTAAAAAAATTTTAATAAAAATAGAATTATTTTGGAAAAGTAAAGCAAATTTTTATAGAAACATTATATTCATATGAGGTAATACTTGATAATACCTGATAACATCTCAAATCAAAACCATTTAAACATTATTTACGAATTTAAGCAATTGACATATATAAATTTTTCTAAATTTTTTTTTGAAATCACAAGTTTGGCCAACTTAATGGAATTGCGACATCCAAGTTCCTTTCGTTATACATCGGAATGTTTCTTTCAGTTTTGCACCATCTGTCAGAATCAGATGATATTTCTCCATCTCCAATGAGTCCCCTTGCGCCGCCCATTCCGGAAGGTACAGTGATCGCATCTGAGAAGCGCATGATAATTGTCAGACCACCGCCGCGGAGTATAGATGGATCTTACTCCAGACTGAATAGCGTCGAGATAGAGTCATCTCCACGACACAAGGTATATTATACATTTTCCAATTTTTCATGTGTTTTCAATTTGTCTATTATTGTATTACTGCAGGTAATTGTATTTTTATATATAGCTCTCATCTTCTTCTTCGACTTCTTCGTCTGACGAAATCAGAGGTGAATTAAAATTGGGTTTGATGTACGATGTCAACGGTGGAATACTTACAGTGAAACTTATCGAGGTATGTACTTCTCGTGTACATACATTATACATATTTACCGTTGCCAGATATATTGATCTCG
>VBVR01006304.1:0-10526 GCA_011638315.1 Tetramorium parvispinum | reverse complement strand
CACGCAAATCTCGATAACAAAATTGCGGTTCTAAGCTAACAAAACGTTCAATCGATTCAGTCCGCAAATATACGTCAACTGTGATTTAATTCTTCAGGCTTCCTATATTGCTAATCATAAATTTAAAAATAGGTTTGCCTTCTCGTGTTTATAATTGGCGTTAATAATCCCTCTCGCGGGAGATAATTTCAATAATTGAAGAGATAGAAAAGATTTTAAGTAAAACTCTCGCGAGCCATACATTATTTTCTAATTAACATTCATTATCGAGATACCTTTGTTTCGATCCGTCCGTGATATCTAATAGTGCTAAGAATCCAATAAAGACTGTAGTCCGCCATCATATGGATGCAGATTTTGAATGTTGTTAAGCCTAGAAGAACGGCAGATTTCGTGAGCTTTATTTTCTCTACCTTGATCAACGTAATAGACTTCAGTGAGATGTATTGATGTCTTTCGCGACGGTTTAACGGCAGAATGGTTTCCTTATCTTGACGTGTTCTTATTAGATCGATAGTGCGCAGATCATCAGTCAAGTATTGATTATCGAAGCGTTCGCTTGTCAGCCATTTGTGTCGATAACGTAAGATCCTGGAAAATGTTTCAATTTACCAACGACTTCAAAATGCAAATTATCAAAATAACATCTTAAATTTTACCTTAACAACATGAAGAAAATGAAAAAAGTGGTCATGAAGCTCATCCAATCGAAAACGGTTAGAAATTTATCGGTTCTCGATCGTATCTCAGTAATTATACCAGTCGATACGTCTTGGATGGTTTTACTTTGGTTCGTCTCAAAATGGAAAGAATGCGAGAATTTCACTTTAACGTAGAACATTGCCTTTATGTGGCGAGTGAACTTTTTGATTTCTATATAACCAAAAGATATATTGAATCAGAAAGAAACATAAAAACGAGAAATGTTATATTGATGGAAAAATTTATGAATTTATAAAATGACCAAGTGTTTTATAAATGTGTTTAAAATCGTAAATAGAGTGTAAGCTTCTAAATAATTATAGGAGGATGCGGAAATATTAAAAAATCTGTTATAACATAAACTCATTCTCCCAAAAAATTTTGATGTACGTTTATAGTCCCAACATACTTTTTCGTACGGCGTTAACTATAGTATCGGCGACGTAAGACACGAGCATGCAGATGAAGTCAAAAGGTTTCACTATGTAACACAGGGCATCAACGACGTACGTCAGATTGCAAATCCCTCCGAAAAGGGGGCCGAGCTTCGCTTTGCAGTCAGTAACCGCACCATCGAAGACCCTTTGACACCTGTCGAACGGCGTGCCCAGCTTCTTGTTACAGATATTCACGACACTGCCGAGCCATTGAAAAACCGACGTGATCACTCTCACTGAAAGATATGTTTTTGAAGTTATACGAAGATCGATTATCCTTGGCAAAGCCAAGGGGAGAACGTTGACTCACGTATACTAAGCACGAGTCGCTTGATCGCCACGAGAGTCCGCTTAATCTTCTTCACGACCACCTTCACCGTCTTTATTACTTTCGATATCGCGTCTCTCAGAGCGTAGAAGGGTTCTTTTATTAAGTCAACTACATTTTTCACGGCTTGTTTTAATTGCTCCTGTGTGGGTGTGTTCTTTTATGGTTACGGTTTACACTAGTAATGATAGTTTCATAACACGTAACAACAACAAATCGAAAGTATAATCAAATTTATAAATTCGAAAATGTGCAACAAAAAGATTGCGGAATCAAACATTCAAGTCTTTTGTCGATCAAACAAAAGATCTGTGATGGACAGAAACGAGAACGCGTGGATTCAAGGATTTGAACATAAATGGAATACTCCAAGCAAACTCACTTACAAGAGCTTACCTGTCCACAGACTAAAGACTCCGAAAGGATACTAATATTGTGCAAGATATTTTTTGCCGGTCCGGTAAGTGTTAGAATAAAGGCATAGGCCATTAAGGCATGTCTGCCACGTTTAGAAAAAAATTGCGGTAGCAATAGAAATACAATACACCTGTGAGAATGTTCAATAAATTTGTAGGAGAATGAATAAACGAGATAGAACTATGAAACACGATAAAAATAAAAAACGAGACACGATTTTTATTTTTTTCGGACTAATTAAAATCTTAATACTTTTTAAATATGTAATAACTTATATAATTTTCGTATTTATATTATTCACGTTACCTTATATGATAAGAAAACGCCAGACCGAGTGTGAGGATCATTCCGAGGGCCGAGCACAGCATCGTGGCGGACGAGAGGGTAAAGCTCAATTGAATTACAAAGAACACGAAGAATATGTACGTGAGACATATTCCACTCAAGAATCCAAACATGCTTTTTAAAACATAATTTTCGAGCGAACCGTCCATACGAAGAAGTCTTGCCTTTTTGTAAAACCATGTGTGCTTTATAGAGGAAATTATTCGGCTCCAGAAATCCTTAAGCTTCTTTCTATATCTATTGCAATATGATTATGCATAATAGTTTGATTATAAAAAAATAGGGAAACGCTAAAATAAAACATTACGGAACGTAAAATAAAAACCAGTATTAAAATTCTAATAACGAGTGAGCGAACGAGCGAGAGAGAGAGAGAGAGAAGCAGTAATATATTTTTTTAAGAGGTACGTATGGTGTAATAAATGTTAGAAAGTAGAATTAAGCACAAAATTAATATTGATCTGCCGATAACGAGTTAAAAGGAGTTAATAGCAGACTCACTTTAATCTCTTTCGTCGGAGACGCTGCTTGAAAGTCAGACGTGGCTTGACACCCTGGGAGATCTCAATCGATCTCAATTTCTCATCTTCGTACCTCAACCTATCTTTCTCGAGCTTTCTAGCTTTGAGAACCAATTGAAAAAACGCCATAGTCTTATTCAATTACTTTAGCTAATCTTCAATTCTATTTTACACCGAAATGTTTACATCTCTTATGAATTATTTCAACTAGCTAATAAATAATTACGATGAAAATGTCACTGAACATTATGGCTCCATTATAACCTGACGTTTCGAGCAACTTGCATTCATTCGCATTTTGATTCTTCATTGTTTGTTTTATTTATAAATGAGCTGTATGTATCTAAGTATTTATTTAGAAAATTTTAACAATCGATTGTTTCTTGATGTAATTTATGTAGCATTTCCCCAATAATGTAACATTTCCAATTTTACAATTATTATATTATAATTATAATAATAGTATATGCAATAGAATAGGCAAACTTTATATTATTTTGTTATATTTTATTTTGGCATAAAAAGTCCGATAAAAGCTTTTATTTCAGTTTGAAGAAAGACTAGACATTTTACGGGCAGGAAAGATTTCTTCCAGAGGCAAAGACGCAAATATTCTGTAGCATAGTCTGATATACTGGAGCTCCAACTTTCGTTACCAGCAAATGATCAAAGAGGCAGGCGTCGACAGATGAACAAGCAATGATAAAAGCCACGTATTACCAGTTCTGGTTCATCAGAAATTCGAACGTGAGCAATGTACGTAAAGCAGTTTCCGCTTTGATTACAAATATTGTTATTTTGTATTATGATACATGTACGCATAAGCAAAAAAATTGATGAGTATCGCAGAATTTTTAAAAACACTGACGAAGTTCAAATTGCGCAAATTGTAATTGTAAAATTAAAATCAATTAAGGTAAATTTCCATGCTTGTTATTAAAAAGCTGCTTATCATAGTATCTGCAGCTTTTTAAAATTATATCGAGAATATCAAAAGCGTTCGAAAGAATCAAACACTTTTCTCGATACTTTTGCAACATATTAAATTTATAATAAATGTTTTAACTGGAGCAAGACCTATCCATCGAGTTGCGTTCTCCATGAATACCTCGAACGTTCTTCAAGAGCCCGCTCTACGTCGAACGTCGCCAGCGTTGGTCTTCGATTCTTCAAAGAGGACCGCGCGATACCGCCGACGAGTGTAAGAGCGAGATATCGATGTCACCCGCACCGCGGGCCGACGAAGGTGGGCGTCGAGGTCGCCGGAGAGGGGCGCGCAATCTAAACCCGATAACGAGCCAGCTGGCGGCGGCAGTGCCGTCGTTTACGTGGAGGTACGACCTTTGCGAGAGCCCGCTCTCGCTGGTGGGGTCCGTGCAGGATCGCTGGAAGGTCAGAGGATTCCCTGTCCTGGGGAATAAGTCGCGGCGCGACTTACCTGGTGCCGCTCGCGGTCACGAAGAACACGGAGGTGCCCGCGTGCTCCGAGGAACGCGTCGAAGAAAGAGAGTGGCGAAACGAGGAGGTGGTCGAGGAACGCGGGAGCGCGAAAAAGAAAAAAAAAAGGGAAAGAAACATGCCGTGAACCTCGCCAGGTGACAATGCGTACGACCCGACGTAGTCGACGGTGCTCATAGCGCGTGCGGCATTCGATCGCATGCGACCAACGCCGTAGACACTTTGTCGTCATTGCCGCGCGTGTGCATGTGTACAGTGTGTAGTGGTACGCGCGTGTGACCGTGTTGTACCTGACCCGTGTGGTACCTCTTGACCCAGCTTCCAGCACCTGACCCAGGTGCCGGAACACCTGGACCGATCGCGATGACTACGAGGGAGCTGTACGTTAAGGTAAATCGCGGAACTGTTCGGAGATATTAGATATCAGGTGCGCAAATCTGCGAGGAAGATGGCAGGTTTCCTCTGACGTAAATAAAATTGCGCGCCGAGGATTCTCGCGCGCCGCCCGCGCCGTTTCAGTCCCTCCGGGGGGATTGACGCTGCGCTTCAAGGGGATGTTTCAGTTGGGCACGATGCACGGAGAGCGGATCAGAGATTTTTGCGCCTTCGAAGTCTCCGGATTCTCTCACTCGACGATTCCATAACCGGAGCCGCGAATAATGGAAGATGATAGGGATGTTGCTTCATTTCCTTGTTAGAAAGAATTCTGAAGATAAACGTGAAACACCTTTGAGTTTATTAAAGATCGAAATTCAGTAAAGAGTATTCATAGCAATAATTTATAAATTCTTTAAAATCTTTAATTATTGTTTAAAATGGTACGTTACCACATACCAAGGTGATACGTACAAAATTATTTGGATTATTCCAGTGGTATGTAATCTCAGAGTCTCGCTTGACGTGATTTAACTGCATGTATCACACAAGGAACTCATGGAGTTGAAAATGTCTCGGTTATACAATCAGTGGAAATTGCGGGAACGATGTCGACTACTGCGAGTTTTATGATTGCGCGTGCGAAACTATGATCCGACTCCGTTTTTACATTGTCGAACATTAAGCGCAAACTTTTGACATTTCGAGTGAACGTATCATTTTCTCGCGGTGTCACCGGGTATAAGTCGCGATCCAGGAAAGCTGTCAACCCATTTCGATTTCACTATCGCTTTTTACAAATATCCAGATGAGTGAAGTCCCAGTCTCTCGAGGTGTGAGTCCTCTGTTACGCAACGATAGGATCAAACAATAAATGAGGATTATATAATTATCATTGTGTCTACGTTGCTACATACGCATAAATACACACGTATATAGGTCATCCATTTACACACTATACGTGTCACAGTTTCTACGATACAAGCTACTTAGGCTGAGAAGAAAATTCTACTTCTCACTGTTATTCTTTTTTACTCTCATTTGAATATGTAACGGACGTTTCCATTTGTATTTAATTATGCAGGCTATTATTTCTCACTTCTAAAGGACTCTTCTTTCATCCTCCTCTCAATGAGCATCTTGATGCGCGACAGAATTGCTTTCCGTTTTTTTTTTCTAAAAATGTTTATTTGAAAACGTGTTATCATGATGAATTGGCTGTTTTCCGGGACTTTGGTCGATATGAAACTCAAGTAAACAGATTCTTAAATTTCGCTGAGCATACCTTTAAATTCAAGCTTCGTATAGTATCGTATAAGAATCAACAACACTGACCTAGCATTCTATCACTCTGTTTGTTAAGATTAACAAGTTCTATACGTTCGATTATACATGTACATATTTTATAACGCATCTTCCTTCCAAAATTGATGTAAACAATAATTTATATCTGTTGCAATTTTTAAGTAACACAATTTACTTGTAATTAATATATTATTGGTCTTTAAATAATTCAAATCGAAAAATCAATCTTCCATTTCCTAGTTTTTTAAAATAAAAGTACTGATGGAGAATCTCGATTTAGATCGTTCGCAAACATTTTTATCGGCATATAGTGATTGACCAAATTGCAGAACTTGAACAATAAAAGATTGTTGAATATTTTACTGTCTGTACACGCATTAATAAATGGAAAGATGGAGTATAAAATTCTCGGTCTGCGAGATTTCTTTCCGAAAGTAAAATCAATAACTGCCAACGAGAGAACCACCATTACTGGAGACCTAAATTCTGATCTAAATCAGATGGCACGATAAAAATAACAGCATGTGTTTGATTTATCGCGATAATGTTTTATTAACAACACGATTACAATTATATCAGACGCTTTCCATGTAGTGCTACATTATTCTACACTAACTGTAAGAGAGAAAGAAGCTTTCCATGTAGTGTTCAATAAGATGCATTTTTTTATCAAAGAAACGAGGTTTGCAATAAAATTAATGTAATTTTTTTGAAATTGAGAAACAACAGGTAAATCATTACTATCTGGAAAATATAAATTAATGAAAAATGAATGATTAAATTATTTATTAATAAATAATTGTGCGAAATAATAGTTTCTTTCTGATTGAATTGCACCATCTTTGGATAATTGCTCAGTTGTCACCAACAGATTGCTAACAGCCGCATGTCCCACAGTCATGAGTTATATTAATCGAAGGCCGAAATTGGAACACCTCTAATAATAATAGCTAATTATTATCTGTGTCATTCCGGAAGAAAGTCAATGTGTCAGCGACACGCAATAAACGTATTATGGAGAAACTGATTTTGCCATCTCTAGGATGATCACAATTCGAAAATTTAATCACAAAGAAATAACATGCAACATACATTGTCATCTTCTCACAGCGAGTGATAAATCCACATGCAAACTGAAATGCGAATTACGATGCATAATAAACGCGCCTTGGGATTTAGCGTGCGATGTACCGCTGAGTAATGAAGACCGAGATTAGAAAGCGCTATTGCCTTCAGTTTATGCTATTCCCTTTAAGCCTGTGACGCTTCTTCCCGACGTTGGTGGTTGATTTATGGCTATGGCCAGGTGAACGGCGGGGGTTGCCCGAGGTCGGGCATCATACTTTTTGTTATAACAGGTTTTCGCTTCTCTTCGGACGCAGCGGTACGAGGGAAAAAATGTCAGAAATAACATTGGCGACCCGGGCACTGTTCCTTGGGTGCATTTTTTTTTCATCGATTATACTGATTTGAAAGTAGCCTACGACTATATGGATGTCTGGAAAGTTCTCGGGCTTTGAGGATTGTCTAGAGGAAAATATTCGGAAAATAGAAAAATACGCTGTAGGAAAACAAAGAGAGATTTCTTTCAGTTCGAAAAATATTTTATGATGCTACACTGAAAAAAGATTTCTGGTTAAAAACGAACGAATCAGAAAATGTTGTAAGGTTGACCAAATATTCTGGTTATTATAACAGAAATTCTGATTATTATAATAGAACTCGATACTTTATAATTTACAATAACCAGAATTCCTATTATAATCACTAGAATATTTAATCAATCCTACAAGATTTTTCCGATTCGTTTTAACAAGAATTTTTTTCAGTGTATAAAGAAAAAGATTTAAAAATATTTCTTCGACATAAATAACACAAAGATTAGCCAAACATATATATATATTTTTTTTCATTATTCTCAGACATGCATTTGCAAGATAATTTATGTAAAGTTAATCATTAGGAACAAGATTTGTCAGAACGAGAAGTCTTGTAAAAATCTGAATTCTGATGAAATCTTGATCACGATAACTGCGATTGAGCGCAATTTTCTCGAGATTATTTCAGATTTTCCTTATGGTCGTCGTCATTGCCTGCAGATGAAACGTTCCTCACGGTCGCGTGAGGAATCTACCGGTCTTAGTGACGATGGAGAGCAAAGAGTTGCGGTGAGATCGCCTCGTGCCGAGACGTTTTGCTTTTCTGTAGCGAGAGAAAGGGATCTGCTTGGCAAAAGCGTAGCTCACCGATCGCGTTCCTCGAATTGATCACCCGGTTGGTTGTACCCAACGATTCTAACTCACCTTTTAACATGAAAGCGCGTTCGTGACTCCAGCGAAATCGAAATTGCAATTTAAAAAACTGCAACATAAGGCTCCCATTAAATTCTCATTGAGACGGAGTCATGTGCCTGCGGTTCGTTAAATATTTATGTCATTGCTCGTTTGAGATCAGCGCGGCGCTTGCATTCTCATTGCGCGAACATTGCCGGGAACCCTTTCTCTTAACAGAGAGACCGTTCTCCTCGTATTGATTACACCGCGTCGCGGACGGAAAGGACTTTCGTGTCTCAAGATCACTGCAGAATAGGCTCTCTAATCTGTTATCGACTGCATATGCGTCGTTTCCGCCATTGATCATCGAGATTAGCGCATCTCCCCGCGCCGTCTTCCCGATAAGAGAAATTCCCGCCGGTAGTTCCGAGCGCGTTTCATCGGAGGAGCGCTTCTTTCTCTCGCGAAGAAATGTTTCCTGTGTTAAATAAGGCGTTACGTCGGTCCTTTATGGCCCCTCCTCCCTATCCGCGGGACATAAAATCCTCGCGGCGATATCCCACGAAAGCATTCCGCTTTTACGGACGCGCGCATAACTAACACCGGGCCCGAAGCGGAAAGTCGCGTTCTCACGGTCGCGGTCTTCTGTGGAAACTCCGATGGCTAAATCTGCCTTTGTTTATTATCGGGACCGATTAATCACGCCTTTGTAAGGTATATCGGAGGAATCGGGAGCATTAACCCATGAAGATATTTTCATGACTTGTCACGCTACATTATGTTTTATTTTATGCCGCGGGGCATTGTCATTATTTCGAGTTAAAAACTGTGAGTGCAGTAAAATGTAATGATGCCATTTCTTACAGCGCTTGACGCTGTGATTAGTTAAAATTAAACGTGCAATTTTTTTATGACGCAAAACCGCAGTGTGGCTATATTTTAAGCTCTAATTATAAATCACGTAATTTTGCGTGTGTAAAGAAAAAAGGAATATGTGCATATGCGCGCATATAATATAATAGCTTGACATATATCGCAACTTTTTAATTATATCTGTAGTTTAATCGCGAATTAGATTAACGCTCTTTTATGTTTCATAGTCTATTAGATAGGAAAAGGAAAACGTAACGTATAGTCGACGTAAGCAATCGATCTTACTATCACATCGCCGATATCAACAACAGAGAGGATAAATTTGATGAAGTTGTTTGCACAGTTTGTTAATAGACATCATTTTTTATAGTCTGCACTTAGATCATGTGCGTTTTATGGCCAACGAAGTTTAAGAACATTATCAGCATATACACTTTCTGAAATGCATAATTATTATTTTACATTTTTCAAAAATATGGGATACAAAATGTATAATAAATGTATAATAAATAAATAAAAAAATATAACATATATTAAAATATAAGTTTCTATGCGAATAAAAATTTAATTGTTTCCATATTTTTACATATGCTTATAAGTTTATGCATGCCGATGTTTTTTCTTTATTTTTAGAACTTTCTTTTTTTAATAGTTATGCAAAAACCGCTTTGTTATTTCACATATCTCAAACTCTATTCTATCATATTTTAAATGTCTACGTATGTAAATGTTTACGTACAGAACACGTAACAGATCGACTCGCCTAAGTTAAGTTTGTTGCTGAAGAAATCCATGTCAGCATGATTCATACATTCCGGGATGGCCTCGTATTGATAAGATTGCGACGCCCCTCCAGTTGCTTCTACCTAAGTTTAAATTGTACGAAAATGTTCGCGAAGACCTGAATTGTGAAACGTTGATGGAGTGTCACTGCCACATGCTAATAAGCAAACCACTTATCTGATCATAATTGACACAAATAATGATAATGATAGTATGCATTGAAAATAGAACAATTCACTAGTCAAGTAAATAATAAATACTTTTGTAACATCGTTATTCAATTCGATTGAAACAATGATTTAAAATTGAAACTCGTGATTCAAGATTCTAACTTTAAATATATGTTAAGCTTTTTTCAAGATATAGGCAATTATTTATCTAATTAATTAATTGCCGAAAGTGTAATTTTGTATATATATTAAATCTATATATAAAATTATATATATTAATCAACTGTTTGTTAACATTGTAATTTGAATGAATAATTTTACATTATGTTGCATAAGATTTGTTTTTTATTAAATACTTGTGTAGGGATTTTGAAAGGAGGCGGGCAGAAGAAGTTAGAGCAAGGTAGACGAGTCACCGTCTGATGTGCGAGAGATTAAGTCTTTATTTGTTAATTATTATAAGTCGGGGCGCACGGATCTCGTCGGTCAATGGTACGGGCAAGTCTGACTTGATTCCTCCGAAATGGGCTGTCATTATC
>VBVR01006303.1:0-10527 GCA_011638315.1 Tetramorium parvispinum | reverse complement strand
TAACATTGGTACACAAAATGGCGGCTAACCACGTGTCTCAGTTGACCAATCAAAAGGAGTTCGCTAATGTCGCTTCTCTGATTATAGGACTCTACTAATGCTTAGTAATCGCACTCGTTTTGGATGCGTTCCAAAACCCGTCAACCTTACGATGTCCAGGCATTAATGACGCCGTCTGTACATACATACACATTGGTCGAAATTTTACGGTTTCAGCATAAATTAATAGTTTACGGCTTCTATAAATCAGCCTTAACCCAACTCAGGTTTTTTTTCTATTAGAACTGACCAATCACGGTTATTCCATTCTTTAAAAGAATAACCGTGATTAGTCAGTTCTAAAAGAAAAATAACCTGAGTTGGGTTAACCTCGCTCAGTCGAAAACGCTATTAGTTCATGGAAACACGCCCTTAGCTGTCTAGTAAGTATAAAAATCTGTGTGGTGCAATTGACCTCCTGGACTTAGGGATTTTCTATGCGCGTCTCTTGGCAACTCTGCCATTACTCCCTCTTGTCGCCCGTTCTCATTGTTGCTGTTTTGTGGCCGGTGTGTTTGCTAGTTTACGTTTTTGGTTCTTGGTTGTTTCTCTCGCGCGTAGAACATTCCCTCAGCGGTTTCCCTCGGGTTTATTACGCGGTGCGTCTCGTTGACAGAACAATCGGGAATAATTGAGAGAAAACGCGGAAGGCTCGTCGGCGGTGGTGGTGGTTGTCGGCGTTGGCGGCGGCGGGGAAGATGGAAAATCTAGAGGAGGTGCTGCAGGCGCTCGACGAGTTCCAGAAGATGCGGCCGTCGGTGATCCCGCAGGAGCTCGAGGAGTACCTGTGCTGGGTCGCAAAGACCGGCGACCCCGTCTACCAGTGGCCGCTCATCAAGACCCTCGTGCGGGAGAAGCTCACCCGCGTGATGACGGACTTCTACGAGAGCTGCACCACTCTGGAGATCGCGCCCTGCCCGAACGTCGAGCACTTCAACTACGACACCATGAAGAGCACCCTGCTCGAGCGGCTCGAGTCGTTCGCCAACGCGCCCTTCACCGTCCAGCGGCTGTGCGAGCTGCTGACGGCGCCGCGCAAGGAGTACAACCGCGTCGATAAGTTCATGCGGGCGATCGAGAAGAACATTCTGGTGGTGTCGACGCGCGAGCCCGGGCCCGTGACCAGACGCGGCGACACCGGCGACGGGATGGTCAACGGATCCGTCGAGGAGGACGCGGCTTCCGTTACGCAGCAGCAACAGCCCTCGTCGCAGTCGCCCTTCTCGCAGCCGTCGCAAACGATCCAGACGCCGGCGGCGCAGCCGACCGCGCAGGACGTCGAGATGGACTGGGAGAAGGACTGCAACTCCACTGTCACGATCAGCGTGCACACCGTCGAGAACGAGCCGTCGCCGCCGCTGCTGCACGGCGGCGTGATCCCGGCGGCCGACTCGGCGCTGGCCAAGAACCTGTTCGCCGACGAGGCGATACGGGAGAAGTTTGAGCAGGCGGCGTCCAGGACGGACGTCGTGGCATCCACCAATTACATCACCGCTGTCTCAGACTTTTCTACCATATCGAATTTAAATTTGCAGCCACACGGATCGGAGGCGGTGGCGAGCGCCGTTCCGGTTGTGCAGAGTCTAGCGGCGGTCTCCGATGACCCGGCGGCGGTCCCGGCCGGCGCCGACATCGCCGTGGCGATCATAAACGAGGACACCAGCTCCCAGCCAAACTTAGACATGGAGAACGAGGAGGTCGAGGCATCGGCGGCGAGCACCACGACGTCCACGGCCACGACGACGACGATGACAACGACGACGACAGCGACGGCGGCGGCAGCGACAGCGACGACAGCCGCCACGACGGCGACGTCGACGACAGCGACAACGACCGTGACCGTGGTGGCGACGGTGATCCCGCTGACAACGGACACCACGCGGAAGCTGCAGGCTGCCTTCCAGGCGAAGCGCTTCGATTCCGGCGACGGCAAGTGTACGGACAAGCCGGACGAGAAGGCGGCGGCGGATCCATCGGAGGAGGAGCCTGGGCGTCCCAAAGACGAGGAAACGACCAAATCCAGTCCCGAGCCCCGGGATCTTAATGAGATGTCTCCCGGTGAAGATAGATTGACTGAGAACTTGTTGCAGACGGACCTCGAGATGAGATCCGACGCTGTGACAGACAGTGTTGAGAGCGTCGCTGATGAGAAGACTCCGGACAAGCCGGAGGAGCAGGAGGCAGCGTCGATCCTCGAGGACATGGACGAGGAGAGCTTGCGCTCCACGAGCGGCCAAAACGCGACGGCATTCGCCGTCGAGTCGCAACCTCTGGAGAAAAGCAGCGTGGTCACGTCCGACGACTGCGTGAGCGCGGTCATCGTATCTAGCAGCGAGGCGTACAAGACGGAAAAATCCGAGATGCACTCCAAAGAGGCGTCCACAACCGTTTCTTCTACGGAGTGCTTCGTGCACGATCAGCCTGCGAGCCAGAAAGCAGAGGCCGTGGAAGCGGGTGAAGTTCTAGAAGTCATTCCTACAGTAGCATCTTCCAACACTAACGGGCAGGAGGAGTCCGAGTTCAACGACGACAACTTGAACATTATGGAAATGTCCAACGACAAGATTGTCGAGCCTGCGGCGTCAGATCCGGCGAGCATCGTAGATAAATCTAAAGAGGCGTCTGTAATTGAGAAGCTCGACCCGATCTCGTCCACCGTCGAAACGACCGAGAGCTCCGATAACGTTGTCAGTTGTCAATCTCCAAAGGACGATAAGTTAACGGGTGTTCAGGACGACAGTTTAGCAAATTCACAGGGCAATAAGGCGACGGCATGCATCACGATAAAGGGGAACCAGTCCTCTGTAATAGAGAGTATAGCGTGTAGGAAGGAATCGATGGAGCTGATGGAGGTCGACGATGAAGAATCACTATCGACGTTTCAACAGGATGAACCTATGGAGCAGGAAATGATGGAAGAGTTGTCGAAAAGTTAATCTTGACTTATCTAATTGGCCGCATGTCTCTCCTTCCCTTTGTTTAACGTTTGATATCTATTCTCGAGATAGATGTCGGAGTACGAACCAACACGTAAATATCTTTGCGCGTAAACAAGATGCTTGCGACATGCTTGTGATGCGATATATATATATATATATACATAAATTATGTGTGTATATATGTATATGTATGTGTGTGTATATATATATATATATACACATAATTTCTATAATCGGTAATTATGATTCATGAGAATGAAATTGTGAGCAAGCTTTAGGTGATGCTCAATGAAATTCTTAACATTCTAACTTAAATATTAATTGCTGCTTTATTTATTTTGGATTTATCGTTAGACTGAGTAAGCTCTGATATTTACTTGTAAAGAGATCTATCGAAATGAATTTTCTATAACTCTCGGAGGGAAAAGAACACTGCCTACTCCTAAAAAAAAGATTGTAATACTGAAATACCGCTTGTATAGAAGCCAGATTTGGTAAAACATTTCAATACAGATTTATACAAGTACCATGAATGTCTGCTTAGAATAAGGTTGTGCCTATAATTGTGTACATTGCTTATTGGACAAGTATACCTAATGAAATAAATTTTTAAATGATGTACGAGTACGGAGTACAGAGATTTGCGCAACCTTTTACAATCGGGGGGGGGGGGGATGAATGAAAACGAGCTTCGTTCGTAATCACAGCCTTATACTAAGTTCCGATCAAATCTGGAGATGTGTAATGCCAAAGGAACCAGTTAATTCCAAGAATATGTTCGAAATTAACCACAGATACGTTCCTCGTCAAACTTTTTATAGTACATAGCAGTATTCGGAGACACCAGGATATAATGTTGTTTCGAGCTGTCTACTAAAACTGCTAAAAACTAATTCGAGATTCAATTTTGAATGTATCGTATATTAATCAGTAGCTTAAAGTTCATTTCTATTATTATTATTAGTAGGAAAGTATTTTTCTTTTTGTACAAGTGTTTCCTATAAAAGAGAAAAAGACTCTTTAATAGAGCGAGTTATGTTCCGCGAGCTTGTATAACCGGCTCTCTGTGATGAGATATTAGCATTCTGGTTCTTTCTGTTTCCTATGTTTCCGACAAATGAAAAATGTGAATTTATAAAAATCGAGCTATACGATTACAGTAACAGTAAATCGGTAACGAAAATACATTAAAGCGGCCCATTGCAAACGGATAAAGCTGACCTTATTAAAATCGTTTTACAAATTAAGACCTGTTAGCATTATATT
Organism: Tetramorium parvispinum; assembly: GCA_011638315.1. Lineage (NCBI taxonomy): Eukaryota > Metazoa > Arthropoda > Insecta > Hymenoptera > Formicidae > Tetramorium > Tetramorium parvispinum. The sequence goes on along the minus strand of VBVR01006303.1, from coordinate 6,283 downwards.
GAATCGCTTACAGTTATATGTATTTGCACAAAAATGTTCACGAGTGGATTCGATGCGGTTCTACTGAAACGTTATTAGAATATTGTAGGAATGGAATATTAATTTAAGAATTAAGATAGATTAATAACACATAATATACGAATGTGGATATCTAAAAAAAAATAGCTGTACATTATTTTATAAAAAAATATAAAAATGAGATTGTCAATTTTTTCTATCTTTTATTTGTAGTGTGTATGTACCTGACCTTATTGAAAAAAAATATATATACAGTATAGTATGAGGAAAATGTGTGATTCAGAAGCGTTGTGTATTGTCATCACATTGTAATAGCAGTTATATTTCGCCATCTATTTTCAGGAATGGTATGTTACGTATCTTTTTATAACGTTCAGTAATAAACATCTAGCACTCTACATATAATAGTAGATTTCCATTTTTTTTTTAATACCATTATACCATTTTTTCATACCAATCACATGTCAATATATTTCTTCAAGAAATATGCTAATAATGTACAGAACATTTCAATTTCCTATTTGAAAGATGATAAATACATATATGTAGTATATACATATAATACATTGATAGACCATAAAAAGAAGAATTATATATCACTTCGATCATTTTTGTACATTTATGTGAACGTTTGGTGTTTCACTAGTTTTCTGAAGAGACCATGCTCCAGATTTATTAACTCGGTGTAAGTGCCGATTTCCGCCACTTGACCTCCGTCGAGCACCACAATTTTATCGGCGTTCTTTATTGTACTAAGCCTATGGGCAATTGTTATCACTGTCCTTCCACGGATAGCGCGTTCTAAAGCCTCTTGAACGAAATATTCGCTCTCTGCGTCTAAGGCACTAGTCGCTTCGTCTAATATTAAAATTTTTGGTTTCTAGAGAAAAAGGAAAAACGAGAGAACGTATTACTTTGTAAGAGTTAAAATACTTTAATAATCATAAACGTATTTAAGCAGCGATTACCTTTATTAACGCTCTGGCAATGGCGACCCTTTGACGTTGTCCACCACTAAGGGCGATGCCTCTTTCTCCGACCATCGTGTTCAATCCGTCGGTCATTTTCTCTGTAAACTGTAACACGTGCGCCTGCCTTGCGGCCTCTTCCACGTCGGCGTCCGTCGCCGATTCCATTCCATATAATATATTGTCTCTTACTGAGCCGCTAAAGAGAATCGGCTCCTGGGACACGATGCTAATCTGGGACTTTACCCACATGGAATCGAGCAGACGGAGATCGTGTTTGTCCAAGAGGATCGACCCCTCAGTAGGATCGTACAGTCTCAGTAAAAGAGCCGCCACGGTAGATTTACCGGAACCCGAGGAGCCAACGATAGCCGTCACCGAGCATTTCTCTATATCTAAATTGAAACCTTTCAACACGGACAACTTCTCCCGCGTTGGATACGCGAAGAAGACATCCTGGAACGTTACGTCGCCCGACAATTCCCTCTCTAAAATTCGCCCGCCTTGAATGGGAATACGTGGCTGCCGATCGATCAACTCGAACAGCCGGGTATTCGCACCTAGGGCTTTATTTAATTCGCTGTACGTCCTGGACAATCCGTTCAGAGAGATGCCCACGTAACCGGCGTACAACAGAAAGGCGCTTAAGCTCCCGATCGTTATATCACCATTCGATACCATGAATACTCCGTTGTAAAGGACCGAGAGAGCGATAGCGTTCCCAGAAAGGCCGGTCATGCCGAAAAACATTCCTCTGTACAGGCTTTCCTTGTAGCACAGTTTCAGAACGTCCTGCAATTTGGCGCTATATCTGTCGATCTCGCGTTTCTCTTGCCCGAACGCCTTGACAGTTCTTATATTGCTAATTCTTTCCTCCGCCGTTGTATTGACCACCGCGAAGCTGCTCTGCAGATCCTTGGAGACTCTTTTCAACACGCGTCCCCAGATGACGGCCACCACAGCGACAGGTGGTACTATAGCTAAGCCGAGTAAAGCCAGCGACGGCGATACGTAAAACATCATGGATACTCCTGTAATAGCCATAATAGCGGAGCGCAAACCGTCCGACACGTTGGACGTGACAGCCGAGCTGATAAGTTGTGTATCTCCTGAAGGGAAAAGAGAATGATGAAATCAAAATAGAATATTATTGAATTGAATATCAATTTAATTAAGGTAGACCGAGGCGAATCAAAATTAGAATTGAGATCGTATTTGTTACATTCATCAATACACCTAAAAATAATAATTATTTGTACCTTACATAGTTAGATGTATTGATGAATGTAACAAACGATCTCAATTTTTATTTTGATCCGATTCGCGTCGGTTTATCCTATGTGATGGTACTATTCTAACTTTAGCTTTAGACAGCGTTTAAGTTCGAAAGTAACGGCACATAGTTTCACTAAGTAAAGAATGTATGAATATAATTCAAACGAAAAATATTATTAGGCACAAAGATCCTGCCTGCCCATATTTGGCGCATTTCCTATTTAATTGACTATGAGAGTTGCTCAGAAAGTAATGCCCCATACAGAAAAGTGAAATCTTACCTGCTACAAATTGGAAATTTACTGCGTTTGTATATGGAAATGTATAGCATTTCGACAGACAGCACAGCTATAATAAACTGTTAAAATGATCTTTTTTTTATTCATGTTACAAATGAGCTGTTATTGAATTCTTGGTCACGGAAAAAGAAATTGTGATGAACATTTACAAACGTTTGTGTGAAAATTGTGAAATCGATTGATTCCTGAGTTCACTGTACGATTCATTGTGCTCTTGAATTTTTTAAATATAACGATAAACTGTGCTCCTGTTAATTGTACAACTTTTTCATACACAGTACATCAATAGTTGAGAATTTTCATAACTTTTCTTCTCCATAACGCAAAACATACAGCTATTGTTTGTAACGTAATAAACAAACACCATTTTAACAGTTTACTATGGCTGTGTGTTATCTGTTAAAATACTGTGCAATTTCTGTATACAAATACGGGAAATTTCAAATTTGCAACATATATAAAAAATTTCACATTTCTATCTCTATTATTGGCTGAGAAAAAATGTAGGGCATTACTTTTCGAGCAATCCTCATTATCATGAAACTATCATAACTTATATAATTTATATATGGCAAAATGAAAAATGCTTTGCCATAATTTATTTATGGCAAAATGAAGGATGCCTTGCCATCAGAATCTTTTGTCTCTGGACTAAAAGTCGGAAACGTACCGCTCAATCTGCCGACCAGTTCTCCCGTGCTTTCCCTATCAAACATCGCCGTTTCCTGCTGAAGGATAGCGGCGTACGCCTGCTTTCTGAGTGACTGGGTGATTCTGTGGCCTGCCGTCGACATTAGATAAACTCTGCCGAAGTTGCTCACGCCGCCTAAGAGAAATACTACAAACAGAGCAAGCGTTAGCCGATTAAGGTTCTCTTTCATGTTGGTCTTTTCCACGGTATTGACAACATCTATCACTTTGCCAAAGCAGAACGGGACTGCCATTGTCACGCCGGATGACACGAGCAACAAGGCGATGGCCTTCATCAGAGTCCACCTCTCAGGGGCAGCCAGTAAAATCAAGGTCTTCAACTCCGAATGTCTCTTCACCTTGACCCCATGCACCACAGGCATCGATCGGACGTCGGACCGGATATCGTTGGTCGTGTGATGCCTCAGTCCGACGAACACACGGCCCTTCCTCGACAATCTGACGGCCTGCCTCGTCAGGCACGAGCCGAACGGATATCTCTGCGACACCTCGACTCTGTAGCATCCTGGTTTTCGTAGAACACCAGGATTGGTAATCAGCAATTTCCAGAGAATCGTCATGTTATACGCGGACTGATTATTATCGCGATGTGTGACATACGAGAATTTAGTGAATGATGAATGGACAATCCTGCAGGGGTTGACCTTCGATCTGGGTTAACCTAAAAAGAGTGTTTTCTAAGATTTGATGAGAATGTTCGTGAATTACGAACGGACACGTACAATTAGCTTTGTGAGAAATAATCCTGCGACATTGCAGTGGATTCGCAATTATTCTGTTGGTTAATTAGATAGCAATAATTCATGATTACACATACCTTATACCTCGTGCATGTCAAGCACGAGAGGTTCATCGTGAAATCATATTCAGCACGGGACACGGACCTACTTCGAGTCCTCTTTTTTTTATTGTCACGAAAAAACGAATCGTCTGAATTTTAAGGAAAAAAAATTTTGCATATTTTTTTGATTACCTACTGCATATTATTACATTCAATTACTGCTATACTTTCCTATAAATCGATTCATTAGGTTTGTTCTTTTCAAAGTATGGTGCAGTTATGGGGTCTGTTCTCTATCGCTACCATAGCGTAGCATTGACTACGTTTACACGGCACCGTTAATCGGGTTTAATAAATCCGTAGTTGTCAGACAGACCAATCACAGCTATCCCATTCTTCTGAAAAAAGGTTATGATTGGTCTATCTGACAACTACGGATGTTATAAAACCCGATTAACGTGCCGTGTAAACGTAGTCATTGACTACGTTTACACGGCACCGTTAATCGGGTTTAATAAATCCGTAGTTGTCAGATAGACCAATCATAACCTTTTTTCAGAAGAATGGGAGAGCTGTGATTGGTCTGTCTGACAACTACGGATGTTATAAAACCCGATTAACGTACCGTGTAAACGTAGTCTACGACACGGCACGTTAATCGGGTTTTATAACATCCGTAGTTGTCAGATAGACCAATCATAACCTTTTTTTCAGAAGAATGGAATACCTGTGATTGGTCTGTCTGACAACTACGGACGTATTAAACCCGATTAAGCCTGTTCTACAATCAGTCGTAAGTCGCTGTCGGATGTCGTATCGTAAGGCCATAACCAATTACAATCAAAATATTCTCATGAAGTTTGACTATGACTGGTTGCAACCTTACGATACGACATCCGACAGCGACATACGACTGATTGTAGGCCGGTATTCATAGTCAGTTCTTATTTCAAGATCGTCTTAAGTAATGTCTTAAGATGCTAATACGGCTCTGTGATTGGTTTAGAACCATATAAGACTGTACTTAAGATGATCTTAAATATAAGAACTGACTATGAATACCGCCCTATAACAGGCTTTAACGGTGTCGTGTAAACGTAGTCATAAATAGCGTTTTCGACTGAGCCGGGTTAACCCAACTCGGGTTATTTTTCTTTTAGAACTGACCAATCACGGTTATTCCATTCTTTAGAAGAATAGCCATGATTGGTCAGTTCTAAAAGAAAAATAACCCGAGTTGGGTTAACCTGGCTCAGGGTCAATTTCACCAACCTCGGTTAGACTAAGCCCGGATCTACAATAGGTGTAGTAAGCTTTAAGCCTTAAAATATTGACCAATCACAGACGAAGATGAGGAGAATAATCGATTGTCATTGGTAAATTTCTTAAAGCTTAAAGCTTACTACACCTATTGTAGATCCGGACTAACCGTCGGTTAAAGTTAGCAGGGTGGTCAATAGATTTTAAAATTTTGTCATACTTATAACCTGAAATTTTAATGGGTATATCTATTGGCCATCCTGTTAACTTTAACCGTCGGTTAGTCTAACCGAGGTTGGTGAAATTGGCCCTCAGTCGAAAACGCTATAACTTTCTCTGCGCGGCGAATGATTTGATTGGCTACTGCACCCAACTTCCGCCACGCGGCAAGCGGTATCGCGTCTTGTGTGCAGGAGTTATCACGTGTCGAACATTTATAACGCGCGGTGTATTATTTTACTTATTTACACTTTTTTCGTAATTATAAGAGATTTCTTGCCCTTGGAACAAGCATAAGTGTTGAGTATTTCAGAAATAAATTATGTATCGTAATTTATACGGCGAAACTTGGTGTCGCCGGGTGTAATGTTTTTAATAATCTTCATATGTTTCGTTATTTGGATGCTAATTAGGTAAGAATCGATTCGCCAATCGCGGAATAATAATAATAATAATTTGAATGAATAATAATACAATGAAATAATGGTAATTATTTAGTTTAGGGGCATCACCTCAAAAATCGATGAAATTGGGTTCATTCGATGCGTTTTCACTCAAAACGAACGAATCTCGCAGTTAAAAGTGTCGCTCTCGCCCGTGAAGCGAGATATTAATCGTTAAAGTTGACGTATTTTATGGTTAGAATTCCTGTCATATCGACGCTCGTAGCGAACTAAGCATGCACCGTGAATGCATGTAGCGATGTGATCATGCGCCGTGACAGAAAGCGCGCAACATTTAAGTTGCAAACC
>VBVR01006302.1:0-10530 GCA_011638315.1 Tetramorium parvispinum | reverse complement strand
ACTATATATTAATACATTGTTATAATATCACGCGTATAATTACCAAATAATTGCAGTACATGTAAAACATTATGTATATTTATCGGTGCACATTTCAATCTGTCAGCCATTTCGTTTTTTAAAGCTAGTAAACCCGAGAAATTAATCCGCTCATGGGTTTAATAAGTCATGCACGGGAAATTTATTAGGTGAACAAAATGCGAGAAAGGAAATTATGTAAACATTACACGAGAAAACGTAATCTCCATCGCTTGAGAGTAGCCGGGACGCATTAAAATTAGCAGCCACCCAAACTCGCGCTCGCATAACGCAATATTACAAACAGCATGGTGGCGATGCGAGCCGCGCTCGAATGGTACAGAAACCATTAATTAACGGTCGTCGGTACGTTTAATTGGTATTAGTTTAATTATCGTGGAAGCTACGAGGTCTCGAGGGGAATTGATATTGAAGCAAGATGGCTGGATAGATAAATAAAATGGGAAAAGGAAGGGTAGAGAGAAAGAGGAGAGGCAGGGGGGAGCAAATTCGCAAGCAGCAAAGAAAGAGAATCCGTGCGTACGCAGATTCAGCGAAGAAAGACAACGGCTGGACAAAAGCGTTCGCGATGAATGAATGAAGACTGTGAAGTAGGTACAGTTCTTCATTACGAATATTGAACGTGCATTTAAAGGAGCGCTATACTTGGAAAATACAAAGAATGATCGCTCACGCTGCAACTTTCAAAGAAAGCGATGGAAACCCGGAGAAACGTCGAACGAGTTTTCTCGAAATATCAAGCTTCTAAATTTTAACAACTGTAATTATATCTCACAACGATAATAAATTTCTGAGATATATGAGAAGAAAGATTATTGCGCTTAAAAATAAATTTAGTATTTTAGCTCTTCCGCTCGTCAAATATCTGAAAATATATTATTTCGTGTCGGAATGTGTATAAATATATCTTAGTTTAGAGAACATTTTTAACATAATATCTTATAAATATAAATTTTGTAATTTTATAATTACGTAATACATTATATACAATCATTCGTTTCTATTTCGAACTACTTTTGAGCTATAATACTTTGATGGAAGGAGGACACGATAATAATAAGTTATCGGCGACAAATTTGACAAGATGCAGAAGAGAAGATCGCGAATTAATGGGAGTATTAAACACCCTTTAAGATTTCAAGTACCTTTCGCGACCCTGTTCTGAAGGGGAGGAAAAAGATGGGGATGAGACCGCGCGACTTTTCGTCCAATGCGGATGATGCAAGAGGGAGATAGGCCACGGACGATGGTGTGAGTGCTAAAACGGCTACGTGAAGGGTCATAATTAAATTTAGATTTCGCTGTAGGGACGCAACAAAGGTAGGTAGAGGTAGATGGAGCATGAAGGGTTCCGGGAGAAAAAGAAGCAGACCGGGCTGGCGGAGACATAAGAAAAGGCGCGGCCTTCGTCGCGTTCTCGTAATTGAATTAAAATTTGAATCGTCGGGAGATGAGTGCCTTAAGTGCCCGCGACTATGAGCGAGGATGAAACGACGAGGAGGCCGACCGCGCCGGCCCTTCTCGACTACGCCGGAAGCGATTGCGTCTCGTCACCGGCAATCTCGCGTCGATTCCTTTTTCCGGCAAATTGTAAAAATGCAAAGTGAATTTTTTTACGCGCGAACGTGAAGTGCCCCCTCTAGATCGAAGGATTTCTCGCGCTGTGTACATTTGCCAGTAAAGGGAGAACTGCGTTACTGAAGCAATGGAATTTACTTCTTTCTTTTAATTTCAATCTGGCTGTCCTTTTCTCAATCTGTATCAAATTTAAATAAATCCATACGAATACGACACGTCGCGTTATTTACGTTCCAACCGCGCGAGGATTTTACTATGTTGTTACAATTTTTAAAATTGTTACAATTCGTATCCATAAATGTCCGTCACAATTATATTTTCCATTTACGAATGAAATAAAAAATATATTTCGCGATTCTTATTTTCTTTTATAATATTTACTGTAGTTTAATGAGAATTTCTTCTACTTTTATTTCCAGTTTTGAAAATAAAACTTTTCATGCGCAACGCAATTTTAAATATTTTCGTAGAAATACATTCACCGGAAATTTTTATATACGGCATAGAATGACACATGACTTCCTTTTCCGTGATTCTTTAAATAGTTTAAATTGATTGCATTGATATTGACCAAAATGAATATCGCATGAATCACACGTCCCATTAAATCGTTACGTGCTATCAAGAGATGAGTTTATTATGTTAGATCCGTCTTTATGGTTCTTGACACACTTTGGTTAAAGAGCCCATTATGATCGGTTGCATGTTAGAGAATATCACGTAACTAAGAAGAGCGCGATGGCTGAGTACCATCGATGCGAGATTTACATTCTCCCGCCGTTCGAGAGCACACCGGCCTCGGATGGCGGCGCTATAACGCGAATAGAAGCCGAAGTCGAGATCTCGTTGGCCCTCGGCGTTTAAAGTGCGACGCTCGTCGTAGGATGAGAAACGTCAGCTATTCAAGTCGAACTTGGATTCGACTAGCATTAAGAATCTCTCTCTTTCCCTTTAGTTTCCTCCGTGTTCTGCTTGCCGCCAACTTTATTTCCCTTTCTATTTCCATTCTTCTCTTACACTCGCAGTTAGGGAACAACTAGAATATCACTCCAACATGTTAAATTGGTTATCAAAGCGATTGCCGACTTCGAACTCCTTTCGCTATTATCTTTGAATTGATTATACAGCCGGTAATAAAAGAATGAAAAGTTTTGCACGCGGCCATGGTTTTAATTTGGTTTTCTTCTGATATCTATATTGGAATCAGATTTTTATTTTAAAGTTTAATACTCTCTCTCTCTCTCTTTCTCTCTCTCTCTCTTTCTCTCTATATATTTTTTTTATTTATAATATTATTTAAAGGCATTTCTGTTTTTAGTTTATTTCGTATAATAGATTTGATGGCCATAAATTCTAAAAATCTAAATTAATACATAAATGTTTCTTTGTACAGTGAAATTATTTGCTTTCTATATAAATAGGATGCGATTATTATTGCGAATGTATAAATAGCTGCAAAAATCGCGAATCTTATATTGGATTGATATATATGAGATTGCTATAATTTGTTAATTTTATTTTGTACTAGACGATAAATTGACCAAGTGCTTCAGCAACTCTCAAGTGCATACGATTTATGAGTTTCAAGATAGCGGATTTTCTAGAGTAAATAAAAAATTTTCAAGAGGTTCTTCTGTTTACGTAGTAAATCTGGCGTTAATGTTTTATAATGGCGTTGAAATACGGGTTTAAGTAAAAAAAGCTTCAAGTATCTCAAATTCCACTGTGCGTGCGTGATTCTCGCGAGATTTTCGCGGAACTTTATCCACAATTTCAATCTCCCTCGCGCGAAAGAAAGAAGCGTACGTGGGGCTTAGACGAACGAGAGGAAGAAATGAGGGTTGAGGTTCGAGAGAAAAGGGAGACCCACCGTGGGGGGGGAGGGGGGATGTGAGCCGTGAATCAACGTGGACGATTCACAGCGGGACTCATTCCGCCATTCTTTTATTCCTGAGACTTGTGGATTGATGGTATCGCTCGCAGATGGAAATGCGTGTAATTTTTACAACGGCGGCTCGTGGCTCCGCTCCGTCGTCCACCGACCGTGACGCAACTACTAACGCTCCATCTCCCCGTGGTCTGCTTACAAGCGCGTTTCCGTAACTTCGCGGAATACGTCGAAATCCTCGAGGCGATTTCGCGCGAAATAACCCACACCGGAACTTTCCGCCGAAGCACCACTCTGCCGAGAGAAATTACGTCATTACTTGACGATAATAAATTTCTGTCCTAAATGCGGGAACTTTGGGCACAACTCTGACAAGTTGAGGATGGTTTGTTCACGCCGCGGAACGCGTATTGAAAATTATTCAAAATCCATGAAATAGCTTTCGGGAATTGGTCGTTTTGTATTTTCAAGATTATGTTCTTCCAATACTTTTTTTCCCGCGCTGTAACAGCCATTGCTCGTCTCTAAAGTTTACTGCGTCTTCGCGACAGCTATTTGCTTGAGAATTATTCTACAAGCACCCGCCGATCTTATCGATCGGTGGCAGATGAGTGTCACTCTCGCCCCTCCCGTTTTCGATTTTCCTCGCCCCCTCATTCCCGCGCGAGTGTCGGTCAATACGACAAATCCGACGGCAATAAAACACCGACACGACCGCGCTACCGTTCCTCTTTTTTGGTATTTTCTCCCGTTCTTTGTCTCTGTTCCTCTTTTTCATTTCGCGCTTCGTTCATCTCGCTCGGTCTTTTCATCTCGTTCTTCTTTCTCTCTCCCTCTCTCTGTTTTTTGCAAAACTACCGCTAGTATGCATGTACGTGAGCAACTTGTATGGATCGCGACCGCGGTGTATGTGGGGAGGGGGAGTCCAGCACCGAATAATAAATTATAGCCAGACTGTGTTGCGCGCGTGTATTCGAATTTCGGACGTGGGAAAACAGCGCGATCAACGATCCAATTACCTTCAACAAAATATTGAAAAACAGTTCAAGACAGCGTGGAAATAAAAATATTTATAATGGCCAATCGATTTGATAAAGAAAACTCAAATTTTTTGTTTATTGAACAAAATACAATTTTGATTAAAAATATAAAGCAATTTTTATAATAGCAGCGAACGAGACGTGAATTTTAAATGTCCTTTATGTCAATTCGCGTGTAATCCAAGAATTGAAAAATGTGATTATTCACAAAGTTAAATATAGTTAGGAAAGGGTACAATTTATTTACTTAAACTGTCTCTTTTTTGCGGATACCCGATTAGCTTGATTTAATTCCGGATTTGCGCACAAAAGAGAATATAATGCTCAAAGAATTTAATTGAAAATTTGCCTGAGAGGCAAAGGTGCGGCGTAACGAACCCGAAAACAGCGCGGCGGCAAAGAGGGGCACCAGGTGGACCTTAATTAGCCGCGTTTTCCGATCAAAGTCGAGGTCTCGCAGACGCTGCATTTAATATTAATCCCCGAGCGGCGGGAAGGAGTGGCGAACACGGCGCGATAGTGCATGGTTGGGAGGTTGTATGGGCCGGGATGTAGCGATTCTCGAAGGGAGAGTGCGCCCGGCGTTGGCGCCCTCGGAACGTTCGCCAATTCCGATCCGGCAGGCGCAGCGTGCGCCTAATTGGTCAGATTTGTAATCGGCTACAGAGAGCGTCAGGTCGATTCGGGTTTGGCACGGCGAGTGTTCGCCAATTGGGAGGGGGGTGAACGTGTGTGCGACAGGGGAGAGAAAGAGCGAATGTTGGAGAAAGAGCGAGGATGGATGGTTGGATCGAGAGAACGAGAGAGAGAGAGAGAGAGAAAGAGACGGGAGGAGAGGAAGGTGAGGATGCGGGAGGTACAGGGAGAGAAATTACGCGGAAGAGAGACGGTAGAAGGGGGACAAGCGAGAGGAGGACAGAGATGGGAGAGGGATGATCGCACACGCGGCACAGATGTGTTTGAAACATCGTGCCGCTCTAGCCATGCCTAGCCTAAATTTATATCCACAGCCTCTCCATCCTCTGCAACCTTTCCTTCCTCCTCTCCGATCTTCCTCTCTCTCTCTCTCGCTCATTTCGCGCCCACCATCGTGCATCTCGTAATCCGCGCTAATTTAATTGCTCGTCGTCATCGATGGCCATTAACCGGGATAGAATTGTCGGCAGTATCACTGCCGGTACAAGGATCGCCGGCTGCTGTGCGCACACTGTGTGGAAGAGGTAACGATGACATTATGGAGTTCTAAACTGTCGTCCAAGTATCATCGCGTGCGAGGAGGTCGAGTTTTCTGTTTCTTTCAGGGTCACTTCTGCGCTCTTTCCTCTTCTGTTTTCCTGCTTCGCGGGGTGAACATATATTTCTTTCACTTTAAGTATCAGAGGGCTTGAAGAAAGTGCGCTTGGAAAGAGAACAAACGTCTGGACGATAAAAAAAGATAAAGACCGGACAATATATAAAGTGAGAAAGTTTATCGTTGATATTAATGTTATATTCTTTAACCGAGCTTTTTTATATTGTCTATAAAAGTTGGATTCTATGAGAAATGCTTAAAAATTTCTTTAAAAGAATTTATCCAATAAAGTCTTTTTTGAAGTCTTTTTTTAATTTCATAAAGATTTTTATAGATATAATATAGTCCGTATAAAATTTTGAAAAGCGCGATTCATATCGCTACACATATTGTTTCCGGCATCATCGACGCCTGATTATTACCTGCCGCGTAACGTCAGCCGATTGTTACGCGCGCAGCCATCAACGTCCAATAAATTTATGGGCCCGTGGATGTAGCCCAGCCGTCTATGTTGAAGACCCTTCACACGAAATGTAATTGGCCAACCAGCCGAATGAGCGTCGAACATGTCGTTAATGTAACCACTGTTAAGCGTCGTAATAATCGACTGAATTCGAGGTGATTGGAAACATCGAGAAGAGGCATCACTTTCGCATGTCAGGATGATCTCACAAATATATCTATTTTTTTTTGTTTGTTAAGGACATTATACTTACCGTGAAGTTTGTTATTAATTAATTGCGCTTATCGCACAATCACTCGCGTGAGATAGCGTTTATTAAAATTTTTGATTGATAAAATTAATAAAATATATTTTAATATATACATTTATTAAGTATATAAAATATTATTTTTTTAATATAAACATAATCTCTCTCTCTCTCTCTCTCTCTCTCTCTTTCTCTTTACACACAGGATCGAGAACATTTTTATTGGAAATGAATAGGGTTTTCAAGCTTTTAGATAAAATCTGCCGTATCCGATGCGCGTAGTCATAAAACATGGGAAATAGGGCACTGTGTGTAAACCGAGATGGAATATTTAATCGAATATTACATGAGCGAGAGGGGAATTCCGGAGGGGGGGCGAGAATCGTTTTTTTGTTCCATAGCGAGCGCAAATGCGATCGAGGAAAACGTGCGTTGGGCGTGAATCGCAAAAGAACAGGATCGCGTCGCGAGCCGCGAATAAAAAGCGATATCGATGAGTGCCGTTCGCGCAAGAGCATCTCACTCGCCATTCTACCGAAGACGAATGCGCTTCACCATAATTAATCAAAGCGCGGATCTGGAGGATCCAATTAGTGGCGAGCGCGCTCCATTCGGAGACTACCTCGAGAGAGCTGCCGTGGCCAACGAGGATGGGGAATAATAGAGGATAGAGAACGCATTAAAGTTCAACCGAAAGGCACTAGTCGCGCAAATACGGGCCGCTGACCTTAAGCGAGATTCGTAGTTCTCGATTCGCTCCTTGTCATTACCACAAGCTCGTTTATTAGTAACGATTATGCCTGTCTCGATCACTAGCACTAATAATAACATAAGAAGGATTGCACTATTCGAAAGATCACAAAATATTAAAATTCACAATAATTCGATAAGTATTAAACAAATTCGCAATAATACCGAAGAAACTTCGTTTCTGATATAATAATATATATTTAAATTGACTAGCGTACCTCAATAATATTTACTTTGATAATAACGATGTGGCTTCTTTTAACTTGAGATAAGAAAATATGATAATATATAGAAATAAGTACATTCCTTCAAATAGAAGAAAATTAAGAAAGCTATTATTACGTGGGATTCAGTGTCGACGATGATGCTTCTTTTCGACCTAGATTATTTTATCACAATGAGGACTTAAGAGAGCTATTATATACGTAAATCCTTTTTAGTGAAAGACCGACATGTAGTTTAATTTTATTGTCGGTGATGATGCATAAGAATATCTGAGTCATTAAAACATAAAGCAACGTAGTCATTAAAAAGGCAACGAGATACAATTTCCCTCGTGTACATGGATAACAATCTCGCGATAGAGATAACTGGGGAGAGTGAGAAATAAATTTTATATTATCCATAAAAATATATTACGCGGCGGTAATTATGCACTATTGAGGGTGATCAGCAAAAGGGTGATGAAACGCACACACTCGTGTGGTATCAATGTTAAGCGACAAATCGACTCGCGTTGCTTTCATGACACATGAGTAGAATGTAATTACCGTGATATTACTTGCACGGCTATTACGTTAATGTCACGCAACTGCCACGGAGAAAACTTATTGTATGTGTGTACGTGTCTCTTAACGCTTATCCTGGCACGTTGTGCCACATATTAAACTTGCCGCTCATTACGTGGCTCCTTAATTAGGCCAATCCCATTTATTTCCCCGTGTCCAGAGAGACAGCGATTTTTATTCTCTATACCAACGTAATAATATAAAATTAAATGCAGGTACGAAATCAGAAAATTGCCGCGCGGAGATTACATGATACCTGGAAAAATACATTCCGGCAAATGTCGGATATTTAGCTGTACGCTGACTAAAGGTTGAAGATCAAATAAGATTTTAGTAGTGTATTTATCATTATGCAAAGAGTTAAAATGTCGCCGTGCATCAATCTGTTATTACTCGTAATACGCGATATTCCACAGGATGTAGAGAAAAAAAACGCAGATATGTGAATTACAGCGAAAACTTTAAACGTTTGGATAAATACTGCTACTAATCAATAGAATGTTCGCTGACGGTAGATTAATAAAACTTTTATACGTCGTCTTTCTCGATCGCAAGCATTATGTTGTGTGGAGAAAAAAGTGATATACGCATGATATTTATGCGATGGCGCAATACCGTAATAGCGCGAGTGGCGATAGTAAATTCATACGTTCGGCAATATCTCTCTCGGTGAGTCCGCCGAGCGTTTACGGTTTTAATTTTGCCCCGGTTATGCAAGATCACCGTGGATACATAAATCGATGGGGAATCGCTAAATCGGTAGTGGCGGCAACGTTTAATTTTTTTCCCCGTGCATGCAGCCATTAGAGATATATGTTTCGCTGGGAAAGAGAGTTATGGCAGTTGCCAGCCCGGAGGGCCGTCATAATGAAAACAAAGATCAACACATTATTATACTATCAATATGACTTATTTATTGTGAATCGTTAAATCGAACGGGGGTGGTTCAAACAATAAAAGGGAAAGAGAAAAGTGTGCGTGGAATCATTCACTGCGCTTTTTTTTCACCGGGTGTAATTTTGCAGTTTTTCATCACTTTTGCTCGCTCGAGGTAATACCCGCATCCGGGGTAATACCCGGGAATTACACAGGTTTTGCGCTACGTGTTTGTAATGGGCTAAATGTGTCGTGCCGGTGGGGTGCCTTACTCTGACGCCTCCGATCCTCGGAAGAGAGCGCGGGTTAAGTAAACGGGATACGAGGTGGGGAAATGTTCATACGTGGAAGCGGAATTGAAATATTAGGGCGCACGATTCGCTCGTAAATGGAACGTTCGCCGATTTTCCGGATTGCATAGGAAGAACGGGAGGCGGGCGGCGGAAGAGAAAATGTGCCGTCGAGAAGGAAGTCGTTTCGCCTAGACGACACGGCAGCAAGTTCGGATGGCCGATAGCGAGGCGACGATATCGTACGCTGTTTTCAAGAAATATCCCCATACTTGGCGTGAAGAGTAAGAGGATGCTTCGTGCGTTGTACGCTTTCTCTCGTGGATTTATCCGGTGATGTACCGAGCAGCTTCTCGGTTCTGCCTCGCGCGACGTCCCGATTTTGGCTGTTTTGGTCTTCCGATGACGGTCCGAAGATCGATGAATGGAAAGGGCCAAACGCAAGTTGATTTCCTTATCGATGACGATCAATGTTTACGGCCGAGATGAGTGCGGATGATCGGCGAACGAATTCTGTTCCGTTTGCTCGTGAGCACCATGAGTTACCACCAGCCTGGAAATTTAATTCATACGATGAATAAGCTTCAAATGTATGTTAATGCCGGACTGTGCATGGCGGTGCGATAATAAAAAAAATAATGGGAATTGCATGATGATAAATTTCCAAAAAAGAAAGTTAATTTACGTGGCTTATCCTCTTGACAGTTCTCTCCGAGGTAAAGGTTGATTTATTAAGTGTATAAATTAAAACGAGTTGCGAGGATTACCGATATTAATGGATTAAGTAACTCAAACTCGATATAAATGTCACCACGTATATGGAATGCATGAGAGATTTACAATGATATTTTTATAATTTAAATATTTAGACATACTTTTTTCAAGATTGATATTTCGTTCATTAAGTTTATTTATTTTTTATTTAAATTAATTGACGAGCGAATTTTGCGCCATTCGCTGTGACAATTATCATCAGCCTGGAAGTTAATGTATACAATAAATAAACTTAAGGTACGCGTTAATGCGTGCATAGCTACGCGATAATTATGAAGAAAAAAATGGAAACACGGTGATAAATTTTAAAAACGAAAAGTTAATCAACGTGATTTATCTTCCAATTTTTTTTGACAATTTTTCCGAAATTAAAGATGATTTATTTATATTGAATCCAATATTGACTCCTCTATAAATAGTTTCAATTGATTGATCGCATAATAATAACGATATTAATACACGACACATGTCTCACCTCCGCCGCCGCCGCCGTATCCGCCACCACC
>VBVR01006301.1:0-10532 GCA_011638315.1 Tetramorium parvispinum | reverse complement strand
AAGAGACAGCTCCTTCCCTTCTAGATTTCGCGCCCCCCTCCCACCCCATCCACTACTACCACCTTCTCCTACCGCTGCTACTGCTGCTGCTGCTACTACTACCGCTGCTACTACTGCTGCTACCGCTGCTGTCCCCTCGTGCCCCCCTCTCCCCGTACTGGTGTGGACGATCAGCTGACTGGGAACTGTCAGTCGCCGCCAGCCGTGGGCCTGCGAACCCACGTGACACGCGCTTGCGACTCTTCCGCCGCGAGCGAGCACCGACCACGCTCATTTCCGCAGGGCGCAGCAGCAGGTTTCAAGACCGAGCGACGAGTCGCGGATGTCGCGCGACTCAGGGCGCCGCGTCGTATTCGTTCTAAGCGGCGAACGTTCGCTCGTCATTCGAGCGGCTGTTTCTCTGAGATCGTTACATGACTGTCGTCTAGATAGGCAACGTTCTCCTAAATTAGCACCTTGAGTGCCACGGAATTTCCGCTGTTGACGCGTCGTAAAGATGGAGCGAGATAGAACCGGCGATATTTGCAGGATAATGTGTCAGCTGTAAAGAGACAATTGACGGTAATCAATGCATTCGCCAAGCACCGGTCTTTCCCTTGCGCAGTTTTCCGAGGTAGCGAACCTCATTGGTAATATCGAAATACGCGAGTCATATCCGTTTGCACCACCAAACAGGCTAACACGTTCTAAGAATTGGAAAGAAGAATAAAAAGTAAGTTAAACCGAGATTAAAGTTAATACCTGCATCAATAGAAATGGACATCGTATAACTTAATTTGTACTATTTATAAAACCTTGACGGCTGAAAGAGAGCGAGTTTTATATACTAGCACGTTAATAAACATGCACCTCGAGAGTGAATGTAATTAACGATTTTACTACGATATCACGCTGATCTTGTTAAAGGCGAATCCGTTTACATCGCTAGTGGTAATCCGGTTTCGCGTAATGAAACGCTTGCTATTGGAAAAGGATAAATTCTCGAGTTACGTGCTTCAATACCGGCCTTCTCGAATTGACAAGTATACTATTGTTAATTACGACGTCTCGTTAACGCTATTTGCATCGTTTCTGCTCCTTTGTACTCTTGCGAAGAGGTAACGAGAATAAAGCAACGATGTTGCTCGTTAAAAAATATTAGATCAACAAATTTTTCCAATATTTAATAAGGTTACGTGTTAATTCCATTAAAGAAGTAGGATATCCTCCGCGAGATTTTATCGAGCGATTGAATGCCTCGTTTTAGCATTCAATCGCGATAATCAGCCCATTGTTTCTCCTGTTCCCATCGATATCCAGTGACGATACGTCGCGAGTTTCGCAGTAATCAACTACAAGCTTATTACAAAAGTGCGCGCAAAGTCGACAAGCAGCAGCTTAAGCGGCAATACATATTGTAATTGGTAATCTCTGGAAAATATGAACGTCTTATTTTTAGAATATAACAACAATTGATAAAAGCTCTCGAAAAATTCTAGAATTCTTGATATTTTTAATATGTGTAAGTTATCGCAAGTGAACTTTTTTTTCTTAAAATTTCTAGAAAGCTCTTCCAGCGCTTCATGAAAGATTATTAGAATTCGAAACGATTCCGATTGAAGTAAAAATACTACTAGTTTCTGTAGTACTTTAGCATTCCGCATTTTTCTATGCTTAGTCATTAGGAGTGTTTTCTAAACAAGTCAGCATTATTAGCTGACGATTGGAAATGAGTCAAAACCTTTTTTTACATTGCGAAAGGTGCTATTTTAACAGAGGTTATTTAGTATCACCACCATCACTTGAGGAAACGTCGCTGCTCGGAATTCTAATGGTACCCGCTTTACAATCGCGCGGCGGTTTCTATCGCGTTGTGTTTATGCATAAGCTATCGCCGCACATGTCAACTGGCGTGTACAACGGGCGGCAAGGTGAGCCACATATAAATTCTGTTGCCGAGCGAGGATTTCCTTACGTAAGACGGAGTATCGGAGAATTAATTTCTTCCTCCGCGACCTGAACACGATGATGAATTGCTCGAGCAAGTCGGAGCTACGAGACGCTCGATTCCCCCGAGAGGAGTAGCTCGACCCGAACTTAATCTCGCTTGACACTTGGTTGATCCCGCAGCTTTAAACTCCTCGCGAGATTAATACGACGAAAGAGAAAAGGAGAAATATAGGAGAATACGAAAGTGTCTTACTGGGAGTATAGAAGTCGGGAAAGAAGCAACACCGACGTACGCAGTCGGCGAAACGTTCATTCGTATGGAATCGTATACCCTGAGGGTCGAGGTGAGACTCGAAATCGACGACCGGCCGTTACAATTCCCTCTCGTGTCTCGGACCCCACTGTAGGTGCGCGCTAGAAGAAGAAGCGGAAGACGCGGGAGAGTCATAGGCGCAGCGCGTGTTGCGGCAGCGTGTGTTCAGCGCGATGGAGTGGGGGGAGAGAGCGCGGGCGAGCGAGCGAGCGAGCCGCGAGAGAGTAGGGGGCGGGAGAGAGCGGGCGTGCAAGAGAGAGAGAGAGAGAGAGGGACCATGTCCTACCCCAACGACGGACACCACGTGGTGCCGAAGACACTTTCATCATGCAGTGTGCCTCGGTACCCGGCGGAACCACGTGGATACGTCGTTCGACGCTCCCGAGGAACGGAGTCCGCGTCGCGCATGCGTCGCCGTCGCGGCCGCACCGTGTCGTGCCATGCCGTTCGCATTGCTGCATCAAGGTCGAGCAAAGTCGCGCGATTACAACCTCGTGGCGACAGCCGTTGGTAGCGACCTAATCGCGCCCATTCGAACTTAGGCGCGGGAAAGGATGCGCGCCGCCTCTCCTCTGTACGCTTCTTCCTGCGCAAGCTCGGCTTTCTGCCTCACTGACAACGGGATCGGTTCGCGATCGGATCAGCAGGGTGCGATTGATCGCGTTAATTCAGTCGGGACAGCATGGGGAAATTGGTTTTCTTCGGGATTTTCACGCTGATGGTTGAGAGCTCCTTAGTATTCGCGAACTAGTAGCGAACGTGTTCAGACGTGTTTCGTCTCAAGAAAGAATTTTTTTTAAGGGTTGTTGCTGATGCAACTATTGTTTCACCTTTTAATCTTGAAACCACAATCAATAATCAACGAACGCAGGAACAAAATCTTTGTTAATGGTCGTATCAGCTCCACGTTTCTTAGGAGCTGGGAACCAATTTTTTACCCTGAACCCTTGAGAGCTCCTTAACATGCTCCTGCTTCTTTAGCGTGTTTCATATATTTTTTTGCTCACGGAAAGACGAATTAAGAAGATTCTCGTATAGATGTTTGCTACGCCCACGTTCACAGACATTTCATGACTCGTGACTCATCGATTGTTTCCCTTCTCTGTGAGTCGGATTGTGTAAATGAAGTCGAGTTGAACTATATAAGGGAAATTATACGCTTCTCAAGGGCGCTGGGTGCCGTTGATGCATCTGATTGTACTTGTACTTTGCTTGACATTTTAAATTAGCACAACAGGCTACGTCTAAATTGAAATATTCTTCTTGCTGCATGAAGCCGTAAGAAGATGTTCGATCAACATATCTAGATTCGCTTAAGACCGCAGCACATAGAAATACTTGAGCAGTAGAACTTAAGCCGTAAGCGAATCATCCAACCACGGTCGAGCAGTAAGGTAGCCATTTTGAAACTTAAGCTACGCCGAGAATTTCGTTTGGTTGAAATTCTTAAGTCTTAAGTCTTATGGCCAAAGTTTTTCTATGTGCTGCGGCCTTTAAGCAGTAGAACTTAAGACATAAGCGAATCAACCAATCACGGTCGAGGAGTGAGGTAGCCATTTTGAAACTTAAGCTACGCCGAGAATTTCGTTTGGTTGAAATTCTTAAGTCTTATGGCTAAAGTTTTTCTATATGCTGTGGCCTTTAATATCCTCGCAGCGATGCTGCATTATTGACATTTTGCATCCGCGTTCTTAAAATACGCGCGCAGGTCGCGTGTCCTGTCTCTCGTTAACTATTATTACTCGGTTACCGAGCAACGCTCTCGACCGGACGCTTGCGGTCGTCCACGGCGCGGCGCCACGTTCCCGATTCATCGACGAGCGTCGCGACGGTGACGACGACCACGGCGACTGGCGACCAGAATAGAGCGAAGACACGGGCGCCGATCCAGGGAGCACTGACCCAGTATGCTCGGCCGTCGCTGATTTTACGAACCTCGACTCCTGCGCCGCCCCCAACCGCGCTCTCTTGCCTCCTTCTCCTTCTTCTCTTCCTCCTCTTCCGCCGTCGCCGTCGTCGCTTCGAGCGCACTTTGAGAGCGCAGGACTGCCGCCGATGGATTCTACATCGCGTGGGCCACGTGTCACGTCCGTAGAACCATGTGCCAAGTCCGCGCGCGCGGAAATTGGTTCCGGATTCGCGCATCGCCGGGACCGTTGAATGGGGCTCTTTCACTTGCGTCCGTTCTTATTTTAACATTTAGGGATGTTGGACACTTAAATCATCCCGTATTGCGTATTTTAATATTATAATTGTTACCTTAATAATTGCGTTTGTTTAATATCGAGTGGTAAACAACTACTTTGTACTGGATTTATCCCTGTAAAATATAGATTATTAATCAAGTATTCGCTAATTTATTTGTATATGCTTCTGCCGCGTTTTCAGAGTAAATGAGATTATCATGAATTCATTCATGTGCATTCCGCGCACGTTCTCACACGTAATTCCTGGGAATAAATGCGCGAATGCGATAAACATTTATTGCCATTGTAACTCTTGATTTACTCGCGAGCTCGCTTTCTGCTGTATCGCGAATGTCAGTGATTAAAAGAAATGCGTTAATACAGTTCTATTTTAACGATCCTTGACAAACATTCGCAATCATGTTTTTTTTTTGGGAAATTTAGAATCCATTCTTATCCTTCTTAAACCTTACCAATGCAAGGTAAACTCTTGGTTTTAGGAAAATCGTGCAGAAATCTATGAAAAGAAGTTCATTATTGAAATTAGGATCGCGGCTTCTGGAGCAAATGCCATGTATTTGCGCACGGACTTCCTCCGTGCGGCACGTAATCCGAGAACCGCCGTTTATTTTTTCAGTCGGCCGCAGAAATTTATGTCCCGCCGCGCTACGTTTTATCTCGCGTGCCACCGCTACCGGGAATTCTCGAGATATCTCCAAGGGACAGGCGAGGGATCTCGCGAGGAAAGAGAGAAAACAGCGACACAGACCTTCTTTTTATAGTTTATGGAACTTTAAATCTCCATTTTCTTTTTTTTTTACAAATTGCGCTCGTAGATAGAGATCGTTGGGAAACGGGGTCACAAAAATCTCGACGCGGTAAAAGTAAATGCGGATTTCCTTCAATTATTCCCAATTTTAAAGTGTCCGAGCTGAAAATAACGGACGGTCTACCGAAGTGCTATAAATAATCGCACGCGAACGTGTTATACAAGCAGTTTTTGTCGAACACGATTAATTTCAAGCTGCAAATTGACGCGCGAATATTCCTATGTCTCCGTGAATAATTTCTCACACATCTTTTTTATTCATTACAGGTCAATACCAGAAATGAGTGGGCGTCACTATGCGAACAATTTCACCTGCCCGGCGGTTGCATCAACAGCGGAGTCGGCCTTAAACAAATTTATCTTCGGTAAGTTTATCCTTGTAGATCTGATCCTACTAAACATGTCCACACATTTTAACAAATGCACTTTCTCCTTGCGAGGTACTATCCAACTAGAGCTGTCCAAAGTTAAGCCGCTATTGTTCAGTTTAAACTCATTCGTTCACGAAATATAAGGCTATATCGCTATAAAACGGAACGAACGACGTGAATGTTTAGAGGACGCGGGTCTTCTACCGAATTTTTTTTTTCGTACCATTAATTCGACTCAATTATTTGCGAGTGCGTGTACACTGTTAAACTCGTAGTGTCAAATTAGACTCAATTTGAGTCATTTTTAACTATTCCATATGTCACCACTGCTCCTACTCTAATATTTCACTAATTTTGACTAAAAGAAGATAAAATTTTGGCTAACATGGAAGTTAAATTAGATAAATTAACAACATATTGAGTAAGGCTTACTCAATATGTCGCTAATTTTATCTCATTGTTTTAGTAAAATTAACCGAATATCGAGTAGGAGCAGTGGCAACCCATAGGAGTTTACAGTATACTGTAAACTCCTATGGGTTGCCATTGTAATAAATCAGTGAATCTCACTGTCAATCAGTGTATAATCGCTGATTGACAGTGAGTTTCACTGATTCATTTTTAGAGAGTATAGTACCGCGCGAGGTCCGTTGAAGGACGCGTAAAGGCTCACCTAATTGGATCTCGATCGCCAAAGAGAGGTACTCTACCGGCACCGGCGTGCGGCGCGGCGCTGCGCCGTGCCGTGCCGTGCGGCGCGTCACGTCGCGCTTGCTACAATGTTCCATTGCGTCTGGCAGTCCGCGAGCGTCTGCAAGAGGCAGGGAGTAGCAGCGTTTTGCCGCACGGCCAACACCGCGCGTATCGGCATTGGTCCCTACGCCCCACCACCATTTTCCGTATCGCGTACTACGTACGTTCGTTCATTCATGCCCCGGGCTCGCTGACGAGAGCCACCACGTGGTTCCTGAGTCTCGCTTTCCTCTCCCTCCCACCCTTCCCTTTTCTCTCTTTTTCTCTCTCTCGGTCTCACTCCCGTTCTCTCTCTCCCTCGAGAGAAGCGAGCCCTGCAATCTTGTTAGCGGCGCGCGTGGCCTGACAAGCGCCGCGGATGCGTCGCCGAGTCTCCGACTCCTTACTGCCGCGCTGTCGCGTTTTCCATGTCCGAATTTACGCCGCGACTCGCGAACGTGATTCGGGAGTCTTCATTTTTCGCATGCGAATTGGACTCGATACAATTCTACTCGGTTCAGTTTCGTAGGTTTGATCTTTTCCTCCTAAAGGCCTCTTTGCCAGGTGATCTTCCGCAGATTTTTGTATACGGATGGCTACAACAGTCCATTTGGCTACTGCCGTGTACGAACGGTTACTATAATACACAGCCGATACAAGTAAAATGTAATAAATGACATAATAATAGAAGTGTTTTAAAAAGAATCTTAAATTCAAATTTATATTCTATATTATTGTATAAATTGTTGGTCGGATTTAAATTAACTGAATAGAAAAATTAATTATATAATGCATCAAAGTAGACTGTGATGTAAAGTATATTCGTGACTTGCCCCGTACAGCGACAGTGCCGACTCTGTCGCAGTGAAAGGGTTAAATGGTCCGTAACAAGTATACGTATTCTTGTAAATCATATGATTCTTATTGATTTTAATTGGAAATTTTCTGGAAAATTAGAAACTTTTAATATATTTTCTGACGATGTAACATTATCTTTCGATACCAACTGTGTCAGTAAACCGATAAAAAGGCAAAGAATGACTTTTGAAACTCCAGAATGTAGCCAGAACTGTATTCCCTAAATATGGGTAAGATATCTAACTTATCCTGCCATATTTCTGCGTATGAATATCAGTGTTTGCCATCTCTTCTCGTATCTCAGAGCACATCATTACACCGTGCATTAAAGCATCGGTTGCATCATCAGCCGAATTAAGCAATCGCAAATTGCTGCTCATTTCGATTACAACGCAAACGATACAGGCAGCGAAGATTCGTTTACTCCACCAAGATTGGCGTTAAGCATCTTTCTTCCGACCTGTCCTATAATCCTCGAACAGGGGGATTACCCTCTCGAAAAGAAATTAGCCCTTTCGTGCCACGTGTCTTCGGCCTGGCCCGGTACACCCCCGCAATCTGCTACTTCACGTCAAGTAGTCATCATACACGCGCGGCGTGCAAGCAGCAGCAGCAGCAGCAGTAAGCAGCAGCATGCCGCTGCTGCAGTAGTCGGAGTAGTATTCAGTAGTCCGCACCCGCCAACGGCCAATCAGGCTCTGGGCTGCTTGCTCTCCACCGCCTGCACCTTCCGCGCTGAACGTTGGTTGCATGAATGGATCCGCTACACCTACCCCCACTACTTTCTTTCGCCCACCCACGACTCAATGTCCTCTCTCTCTCTCTCCCTCTCTCTCTCTCTTTCGCTCTCTCCCCCTCTCTCTCCCCTCTCTCTTTGATGCTTCATGACTCTCTCCCTTTCCCCTCTCTCTTTCTCTCTCGTGCCTATCTCTTGCATCTACCCTGTTTGCGCGAGTTCGTCGCACTTTTGACGACCGGCGGTCGGTCGGTCGATCGGTCGGTCGATCGGTCGGTGGGTCTTTCGGGCGCCTCGAAGAGTTTCTTTCATCAGCCTTCGCGCCGTTCTCAGAGTTGTGCGTTCGCCAGATAGAACTCCGCGCCATGTGTTGATACTATCGCAGATCAATCGGTTCTCTCCGGAAGCGCCAATCAACTCCGATAAGCCGAGAAAAGCTTCGATCGCTTCGGTAATTTCTCGGACTTAATTATCCAGCTATTTTTCGCGCCGAAACTATCAGTTCAATTCACTTCTTGTGTGAAACAATTGTTCCGACGGTACAATAATCTTGTTCGTATCACAATTTTTATCTCGAGCTATTTAGAAACAAGAAGAAATCGATGAACATCTCGTTTTCGTTCGAATTGTTTATCAATCTTTGAAAAGGACAATTCTTTAGGTGTCGTAAAAAAAAATTACAATTATTTGTGGAAAGAAATTGACCAAAATCTGCAATTTATTGAGCAAAACATTATAGCATCTTGATGTCGTATGTTTTCAGGTATCTGGACAGGTACGAGAAAGTCCACTTCCTAGGCGAAGACGGCCAACAAGCTGATGATGACGATGAGGACTCCAGGCATCGAAAATGGTCGGCCAGAGCATTGCACTCCGTTCCTCTTACTTACAATCATCATCAGCACAACATCGCAGGTGAGTTGCGATTAATGTGCATAAACGTGTTTCGTTTGCTAGTTTTAAAAATTTTACGTCAAAGTATCCCTCGACAACTAATCATTTTGCATATATCCGAGCGGAGCGCAATATATATTGTCCTTTTATTTCGTCGGTCGCGAATCCGCCGAAATACGTCCGCAGTTTCGATAAATCGCTTTTACCAATTTATGCCGGTGTGCGCGTCTCGATACATTTCACGTACATGTACGCACGGCTGGGCGACTTTCGAATGCATTTTCCATTGTTTTCCTCCTCGTCGCTCTTTCATCGTCGCGTCGCGCGCACCCAGCGCGTTACCCTCTCCTCCTCTCTACCTTTTTCTCTGTTTGTACGTGCGAGTCACGGTTCAATAATTCGCTACGTTAGCAATTTCCGGCTGTCAGAATTTTTCGCCCGCTCGTTCCGCATCATCCCTGCAGCGTTGCGTAAAAAAATATCGCGCGTTTCAGTTTCCCTTCGCGATTTTTCCTCTCAAAACCATTTTCATTTATTACACGAGAAATGTTGGAATTTTGTATTACGATCTCGTGCTCATTTGCAAATGTACCGTAAAAGCGAGGTCGTTTGACAACGGTATATTCAGACAACATCGATCTACTAATATTGTAATTCGATCAGGTAAATTTCCATCGATATGAGAATCAATTGAAGGACTTCCGATCAACTCGATATTCGCGGACGAGGATACCAGCGGGACTGCCGATCGCGACGCTTTACATGGGCGAGATTAATTAAATCGGGCATCCCTCCCTCACAGCGTGCCCCCGTGGCGGGTCGCGCCGTCTTTGCGGGAGACGCGCGTTATACATACACATACGCGCTGCGCTACGCTGCGGCCAAGGCGGCAACGGGTTATTGACGTGCTGCCGCTCGGAGAGCAGCAGCGGTGGCGGGCTATCGAGCCGGAGAGAGATATAGGGAGATAGATAGCGGAGCAGGGCGCGCACATGCGAGTCCGCGGCCCGGCTGGGAGCCGCGAGTGCATTCGTGCGCACCGTGAGGTCGAGGGGGAGGTTGTGGGAGGGGTCGCGCGAGCGGCGTGTGCAAGATAATTTAATAGGCTATAATAATGACAAACATTTATACAGGGTGTCCCAAATATACATCTCGACATTTCCTTCGAAGAAATTTTTCTCTGGCCAAAGTATGAACATTTTTTTTATGTTTTATGTGTATCTGTAAGGACATATTTGGGTTGAGAGTTTTTTTTTCATTAGCTGAAGACTGATTTCGTCGTCCAGCTCCTTCAGAGATTCATTTCGCGAGAGAAATCCCTCCCTTCGCCCCTCGTTCACTCTCTCGAGGCGCTCCGATATCTCTCTCGCCGTGAAAAACGTCGATTTTCAAATCGTCAAGGGGATGCGTTCGGTTTTTCTGAGACATCCCGTATACGTATATAGAGCAGAGCCGCATATATGTAAGCCAGCCGCCGGTGCGTTTCGCCCGCCGACTGGCGGAACGCGCGGGTCTATACTGGGCGCACATGCGCACACGCCGCATGCGGTAGCCTCGCTCGCGATGTCGTGCGGGCGACCCGCACAGAAGCTCTGGGGTTACCCGCCGGATGGACGACGGGGAAAGTGGGACGCGGGGGCGGGGGGGAGAGAGCGTTACGAGCGCGCAGCGCCCGGGGGTGCGA
>VBVR01006300.1:0-10534 GCA_011638315.1 Tetramorium parvispinum | reverse complement strand
GTATATAATTAGACAAGTTCTTCATTCAAACCCACATTTTGACATTTAATGTTCCTAGAACGCGACCTATATTCACAGTAGGTTAATTTGGGAAACATAGTACGATATTTCGAAAGAGCACGTGTGGGAATCAGAGATTCTATTTAGAACTATGGAAAGTGTTCTCATCTGCGAGACCTGGATTTTTGTCGATCGGAGACGCGATCGCCAATCAGTCAGGAACGGAAAAAAACCTAGAGAGGGAAAAGACAAGTCACGAGTGGCATTCACGGTGGCAAAAGAAACATTGATTGAACGCGGAGGGTGCTACGCCGGTGTTGTCGAGGACCGATGAGGCGAATAATCGGATTTAGGGATTATCAGCTCTCTTCTCTACCGGACCGCAACCGTCGTTGCCAGTACCGTCATCGATTTCGACAGTCATTAGCAAGACAAACGAGATATCGGTGTCACAGTCATCAACACCGAGAACTATCGATATATCATAAATTTATCTATTATAATTACCTTTACCAAGTTGAAAGTTTAAAATGACATTTAAAGTGGATATCTTGCCACATTTTGTGATATGGTTTTTTAACGCTCTAATGAATTTTAAATTTACAAAACGAGATAAAATGTCTCTATTTATAACGCTACGTGTCAATTTAATATCTAATTATGTCATTTAATATTAATTTAATGTCAAGTTAATTTCTAAAGACCCAGTTTTGAAGTACGAATTGATAAAAAGTTTTTTTTAGAAGTATATATAGGAAAATTTTGAATAAAAAAATCTAGAGATGAGAAGAGGATCGTCTCTTTCATCTATAGATTTT
Organism: Tetramorium parvispinum; assembly: GCA_011638315.1. Classification (NCBI taxonomy): domain Eukaryota; kingdom Metazoa; phylum Arthropoda; class Insecta; order Hymenoptera; family Formicidae; genus Tetramorium; species Tetramorium parvispinum. The sequence goes on along the minus strand of VBVR01006300.1, from coordinate 9,716 downwards.
GAGAGCCACGAAACGTAAGACTCGCATTGCTACCGACATTTCCGATAGTAAGTAACCGGACGCACTTTCACGCGCGTTTTACGCCGAATCCTTTTATCACGGAGATAAATTTCTTTCGGCGCGCACCCTCCGCTACTCCCCGTATCTTGGATAACACGATCGGAAACGTACGTCGAATCGGTATCTGCGGTTCCTCGCACCCGAGAAAAATAGGGAACCAGATAGGGATGCCACGTGGTGTGGCCGATAATAACGCTAGTTTATCGCATGATTTATCAAGCGCGATCGGCAAGCGCTCTGTGAAACATTGGGGGGTGGAAAGGGAGTCGGGGAGCGCACTGCTGTGACAAATTGTCGGTCCACGGGAAGGGTGAGAGAAAGAGACACGTCGGTCTACGCCTACATCTGTTTCCGCGCTAATACCTTGTATAACTCTTACGAGGCCGACGACTTAGGGGACCGCCACGAGCGGGGGAGTGTAGTCCGGAAGCGGGACAGAGAGAGTGTACGAAAGAAAGCGAGAGAAGAATGGACTATTCTTGTATCGTCTGCGTCCCAAAGATATATCGCGGCCGACCTGTCTCCGCAAGTTTTCGCGTACGGCGGAAACATAAATAATGCATTCCGCTTCCATCGATGTCGCGATCGCGAATGTGAACGACCGGCATTTTTTTTTTCTTGGACAGACATCCATCATCGCAGAATCCGCGCGGAGATGACCGGTACGTGTCGCGCGCAAATTTCTTTCTCTCCGAATGTAAAGGGAGGTACTAGAGAAAAATGCATTTTTCGAGGTAGCGCGAAGAACTTTTTCATCTGCTCTCCAGTAAATTATATTTTAAATAAAATTACTAATGTGTCTGGAGTTCTCTGGAAATGAAATTGAAAATCGATGGAAAAAGTATGTTCGAATCGTTGGTGACTATTGGACGAAAACCATTTCGAAAGTTTAATATACTCTTTTCGACTTTATTTGATAGACTCAGCAATACGTATATTTTTTTCATTTTGACGTTTTTTAAATATCCAGTATTTATTGATAAAATATACAAAAAAAAATATATATTTTTTTTTCAGAGATATATCAAAATTGGTAATATTTTCTAGAATATTTCTAAATATACAATACATTAAGTTTAATGTAGAAAATTTTTAAAAGGAAAAAACAAAAAGGGAGGGAGGAGATAACGGAGATGCTTTTAAAGTTTGCGCCATCATGTTGATAAATGTGTATGTTGAAAAGCTGAGGGGGAAATTTAGTCAACGTGTGCACCTGTGTCTTTATAAGAGTTTCTTCTTTTGAATTCTCTTTATATTTCTCTCTGAATTCCCACAATGTTAAACTTCTGAAATGAATTTATTCATTCAATTTTAACTTACAAAGTCTTTTTATTTGCAATTCACTTGTGTAAAATGACAGTAACATAAAACGTATATGATATGCACAAAAACATTTAATTGAACAGAGATACGCATTTAACAAGATGGAATTGCATGCAGTAGAAAATAATTATCGTTTCAAATTTGCGTAAATATTACATTTAGAATTTAACGTGGCTCCTTCTCCTTTCTTTTCAATGCAAAAAATAATTTAATATTGCTCAAGAAAGAAAATCATAGAACACAAATAAATAAAATAAAACGCGTAAAAAAAAAGAAAATAAAATCCTGTAAATTAATTTAATTTAGAATTTATGAAATTATATTCATGCTTTATAATTTACATTCTTCACGCCTCTTACTCGAAACATCCGCCAATCCCGTTTCGTCATCGTGTTCAAGTTCAAAGCAGGTCTTCGAAATAGTGCTCTTGACATGCCAATCTAAAGTTCGTAAAAATTCAACTTGGGGGGTGAGTAGCGGCAGCGAGGGAGGTGGATGCTGCCCCCCAGATCCACTCGTAGTCAGACGCGGCCCGTCCAAGTATCCCCTTCAACGCGCCACGACTCGCGTGCTCTATCTACCGTTGGTCGCCCCGAGGCCGACTAACCCTCTATAGACGAGTCGAAGAGGACGGGGTGAGGGGCTCCATAACAAACGCGGATCGTGTAAGGGGTCGAGGAGATAAAATGAGATCGTGTCTCGGAGCCGGGCGGCAGGGGAGGCTACAAGACAGAGGAGAAAAGAAATTGGTACATCGTCCGGGAAGAATGAGCTGGCCGACCGCCCCCGCTCGTCGTTTCCGATACGAATATCTTGCCGGTGGATCCGGCGATGGAGAGGGTATTGTCTTTACCGCGCGGAACGATCAAATCGCCCGATTGTCCTTCTATCGACCCTAGAATCTTATAGAATCTTCTTTACGAGAAGACATAATTTATAAAAATTTTATTAAGAAAGTACAAGATTGTTCTTTTCTCATACATATATTATTTTATATTTATATATTATATTTTACAATATGTAGATTGACTCAGTTTCGATTCTTAAACATTAAGAAAATATTTTTATTTTTGCGAAACATTTGGAAAATTATAATTTTCTAGTTTTTTAAAAATTTTATAGTTAAAATAATAGCTAAAGACTTAGGAGACATTTAAGGTTTTAAATATTTATTGAAATAATGCAAAAAGTGCTAATTTGTTTTCCATTGCTTTTCTTAAAGAAACCAGTAATTCGTAGAAATATTATAGACCTCAAATACACACTGTGATTAATTATTAATCCCAACTTCATTCTAAAGAATATTTGATCGTAAGATTAATGTTCTACATAATCGTAAGACATCTTCCCCCCAGGTGTACTCATCATTTTGTATCTTGGAATCCGTCGGTGTTGCGTTACCTCGAAGAGGTACCACCGCATGCTTCTCTACATCCACTTGAGTAAGCTGAAACCGCGTCGTTTACGACCGAATGTGATAGCACACGACTTCATGCATAAGTCGTAATAGCGTATTAAAGTCTCTCGAAGTAGCGTCACGTCCGACGATGCGTGTTTCTCGACCGACATGGTTGAGTCACAAATAATGTGCAAGTCTTGCATTCGTTTTATTCATTCGTAATACATCGCATAAGCAACACAGTCTAGCGTGTCATCGCGCATAACATATTTTAAACTGCAAGTTGATGTGCAACCGAAATGAATAATAAAAATTTATAATTATTTTTAAAATGAACAATAAAAATTTAAACAACAAATAATTTTTAAAAAATTATAACTAATAATAATTTTAAATAAAATTTAATGTACGATCCTTTGACTTGAAATTTATTAAAGAGAAACTATAATAATAATGAATATAATCTAACTATTTCACATTTATTAATGTTTTACGTAAATGACAAAAAAATTAAGTGTTCTCTGAAAAACTGGGACGTGCCATTTTCCGAAGTGGTCGGTAATTCAGTCGAATTACGAGAATTGCTCGCTAAACGAACGGCAGAAATAACCAGGAAGTACGCTCGCGGCGCGAATCGCTCGGGAAACGCCAAACGACCGCACTTCCGGTTCGTGCGGCAAAGTGTTTCCTGCGCCCTCCGCGCGAGGGGCGGCAACCCCTTCGTATTCCTGGATGGTTGCAGGGAGGGTAAAGGGCAACAATGCCGCGAGCAACCACTCGAGCGCCTGGCCTTTGTCTGAAAATCTCACTCGGGCTCTCCTTTCCGCTCCTTCACCCTCCAATCCTCCACCCGTTCCTTTACGCCCCCGTGTGTTCCCATTCCTCCCTCTCAGCACTCCCCCGTTTGCCTCCTTTAACGGTGGGACACGTGTGATTGCTGTTCCTTTGAATTTTAAGAAAAAGGCTCCCTTGGGAACGTCTTTGTCTCATATCGCTTTGGCATTTTGATCAAAAGAAGGGAACGAGAGTAAAGGCACAAGTGTTACTACTTTTTCTTTTCTTGATTATTAAGAGATTGAATTTTTAAAAAGGTAATAAAGTTGCGGCGATTCATGATCGACGCAAGAGAGTTGAAAATTCAATTAAAAAGTTCTCTCTCTCTCTCTCTCTCTCTTTCTCAATATTAACATTCTAGTAATATTCACATCGTGCTAACATGAATTTTTCATTTCATGGCAAACTCGTTAATCGATTATAAAATATCAAAACCAATGAACTGCAAATTATATATTTTCATGCTTTTTGTTGCGAAAAAGGACAAAAATAGAGAGTACATTTTAAAAAACGACCGCTTGCGGGAATTTAATAAATAATATACTTTGATACGTAATGAACTATAAATATTATAGATCGCTGTTAGCTGAGTCTATATGCAACATTGTTGAGTTAACGGAGATTTTACACGAGCGCGATTCTATAAGTTATCTGTAACCTAAATAAACATTTTGCATTCCTTCGGCGAATACCGCATATTTGCAGGCAATTATCAGCGAGCCGCGAATTTCTAATAACTGGCCGAAGTTTCGCAACGCGCGCTAATTTCCGTCTTGAACTGCCACTGGTCTTGAAAGTAACGACGATACAACGGAGATCTCTCGCTCATCGTGCGCAATCGGTATTAAGAGTTACGAAACGGGTTACAGAGTCGATTCGAATGACGAAAGATGCAATATCACGAGTCGGTGAGCAAGAATTTATTTACAAGCATTTGTCTGTAAAATCGCCTAGGAAAGATACAAAAAAGCTTAAAGTTAATTAATCAAATTATCAAACAAAAAGCTACTTATCTTATTTCTTAGGTGATCGGGATATTAATTACTTGATATTTCCATTAACAATTTTTATCAAATATAAGGGATAGAACTCAGTTTATTACATTACATTTTTAGAATGCCAAAATTTGCTATAAATTTGTTAAATTCGCTAAATATCCGAGACGCAAGACGCAATCATTTTTGCTCGGCTTCTTGCTTAATAAAATATTTGCGCATTAAATAAAACTTTCAATAATTTGCAAAATAAAGTATGAATTCAGGATTAAAAGTAACATTCGATAATGATATGTGAATGGCGCATTGCGCCATAATCCTCTCAAACTCCTTTCGTTCCTACGAGGATTAATGATACGCTCTGAAGGAACGACGTCTTCGAACGGAGGTACATCTGATATCGCGCTACGACTTTTGTCGCGCGGCCGTGCCATCAAGAACGCCCGTAAAAGCGAACCACCCCGCCTTATGAATAAAGTAAAGCGTCGCACGACGCGGCATGTCATTCGCACACAACGGCTTCCCCACGACGACAACAGCGACGACGATGAGATCTTTCCGCCCTCGTCTTCCCGTATGTATGCGAGCTGGTACCATTGCCGTCGTACCATGTTGCGTTATGAGTATCAGTCTGCCCATAAAACGGCATTAGCGCTACCCCCATATGCCGGGCGACCGGCTGAATTTATACGAACGACAGAGAAAGGGCGATCCTTGGAGAAGGATCCTTCTTGCTATCAAGAGAAACTACTTTGACGATCAACCACTAGTTCTTAGTTAAAAAATATATGTATTTTTCTATTGGTCAAGCAGAATTAGTGAAACAGAAATAGATGCGGTTTTTTCGTTAATGCATAAATACATATCGTTTTTTTTTCTAAAAATATAATATTTTTATTGAAAATCCCCAAGTAGATAATGTCAAATTGACGAGAATATGATTACAAAATTCATCTTTCATAATTTAATCATTTTTTTGTTATTTTAATATTATTTGAAGTCTTCTGACATTATTATGACTTTCTGTTCTATCCGGGTAAAGTCGATATAAAAAAAAGAATGTTTTTCTCCGTTTATGTAATAATTTAAACTCAATAAAACTATACCGGGTCGAATTTCTGGTTTGAAGTTGATCCGGTTTGAATTTCAAGTTTGATCTAGCTATTAGGTCAAACGGCAATTTTAATTCGATCACGAGTGGCGCTGATAAAAGCGCCACTTGCGAGCTGCCGAAGCACGTGGACGCTCAGAATATAGAGCTACGAACAGAAAACACGAATTTATTGCCCCGGAATGATCGGCTTTTCTGATTAGCCGGTTCCTAAACGCGTGAGATTTTATTTGACTTTAATACTGAGTTTACTGGAAAACACGGAGTGTCCTGGATGTTGAACGAAACGCGCGATAAAATTGAAAATTTCGGATTGGCTCCACGATCGTAAAAGATTCTCATTCTAACGCCATAAAAATTCTTCGCAATTCCTAACTGCTGGGAATAAATCGTCGAAGGATGCGGTTGATTTCGAGAAAAACGGGCTGGAATGATCGCGTCCTCTTCGTACGATCTTCAAATGGCGTCGGACACGCATACTCACGGTAAAAGAAGACTCTTTATCGAGGAGAAGAAAAAAAAACCACAAACGTGATCGCAGTGGATAAAAGGCGCATGGGGCAGCCGCTCCCTTCCGTCTTCTTCTTGCCTAGGGCACCCCTTAAGCCTGGTCCACCCCTACAGGGTAATAGCGGACCGACAGGGTGGCCGCAGTAACGACGCGTCGTCAGTTAATCAAGCCATTTCGTTCCTGCGGGATTGGAATGAGGATTCGGCCGGAACGACCATCGATTTTCCTTCGGCCGCAGTCGTACAACTTTCCCAACTTCCGAGAGAATACGGAGGAGAAAGTTGGAATCCGCATCTTCATTCGCTTTAGGACAATTTACGCGCATTGCCGCCGTCAGGTGAGGAGGAAAGGAAATGGCAATTAAATTGAAAAATACAAAAATATGATACATAATCAGCATTTCAATTCAACTTAATTTTAATAAGGATTTATAATTCTTTTCAACTTCTGCGCGTTCCAGAAAAATTGAGAATTGAATGTATACTTTTAATTGCGAATTCTCCGGTTTAAGTACGCTCTTATCTACTTAACGAAGCAGATACAAAGTAAATACAAGCGTAATTCTTATATCGCCTCGCGAATATCAATAAAGGCATACGGTACGGTAATCTCGTTGTACCTTTACGGTGAGTTTTAATCCACTTACGGAAGTTGTAGCTCGTTGCGAAACGAGATCAGAAACTCCAGCATTTCAATAGAACGACTCTTGTAACTTTCCTTATGGTTGGATCCTTTTAAAATTCGAACTTCAATATAAACGAGCTCAAATTTCGCATTAATAAAATCGTACAGGAAAATTCCAAGTTGTAGAGGAATAGTCTCTGTACGTCTTCCCAATTAAATTTCCAAAAATATAATTCTGTCAAATCAAAGATAATACAAAATATATACATAATATAAAATTCAAAGAAGGATATAAGTTTTTATTGAGATTTAATTAGTCGAGAGTTTTAGTACTTCTTGTTGAAAAAAAAATTTTTTAATTAAACGAGAAATCCTTTATTAATTTGACTTATTTCTTACTAAGATCTTTTGCATTATATATTCAGTTTTCATTAATGACATATTAAATTGCACTATTATATTAAAAGGAAACGTGATACCTATACGCTTATTAACACATGTAGGTACACTATTAAATATTTAAAAAACCTCCTTTGAGCTAAATGAAAGTATATAATAATTTGTTATTTTTAACTATCATGTGTATCAAAGTTATTATTTTAATACAAAACATATAGTTAAAATGTTGTTAAAATTTAACTCCATTATTTTAGTTAAATTAACTATATATTGAGTAAGAGCAGTGGCAACTTAAAAAAAAATGGTTAAAAATTATTCAAATTAAATAAAATTTGACATTACGAATTTAACAATGCATTAATAAGAAAATCACGTTTATCTCCTGTTTCACCAGTCTTACATGGTCAACCAAAATCTCCGAGAAGAGTGTTCTCATATTGCACCGCGCTGGGAAGACCGGTAAGATCTTCTCTGGTGGTCACCGCGATGGTACGCGACGCGTATCTCAGTCGAGTACCCAGTCCATTGTCATTGAGATTCCCGGGATGTGCCAGAACGGGAGGAGGGTGAGGAAAGGGCGCGCATCGCGCGCAATTTCCGCCCATCGGGGTCCGACGGACGGAGAGGGAACGCGCCCCAAGCCCTCGTAATCCCGCGACTGAAAGCCTCGTTTAATATTTATGATTTATTTCGGTTTAATTCGACGTGCAAACGAGAGGCGTATTTGTATTCAGCGACTGCCTAGCTGGCTGTCCCGCTCGCTTCGCGATGTCTTAATCCCACGAGACCTCGAATACTAGCTCGAAGCACCGGAGCTTTACTCCGGCTCGGCGGGAGGAAGACGTTTTCCTTTAGTTCGAATCTGAATGCGCTACGAATTCTCTGCTGGTTTACGACTTGCAGTGCCTCTGATTTATGGCGCGCATTGTGTAAGAACGCCAAAGGAAACGGAGATGGAAGCGCGAAGAATAAAAATTTATTATTAAACATAAAAGTACAAGTCGAAATTCAGTGTCTTTCAGGTTATCTCAAAGTTGTTTAAATATGAAATTACCTAATGTTGAATCAAGCTTTTGCGATTCATTTGCGTCTACTATCGTAATTGATTAAATCTCATTTTTAATGGATAAAAATATCACCATCGAGGAAAAATTATTTTATTTTTGACAAGGAAATATTGACAAGAAATTATTATCGAGCACATTTCTCTTATTATTCTGGACCTTTTTTGCTATCGGCACTCCGATTATTTTTTGCAAGAGAGTCAAAAACGTACATACGACAGAGAGTTAATACGCAATATACATCTCTGCTAATATACAGCGGTACAAGTTCCAAGAACACGGCGACGAATTTACAAGCGCGGCAGAATAGTCGGCATCATCATCCCAGCAACAATGCGCGATAGAAATGCCTTCACCCTCGTATCCGGCAGCCTCCGCGGGGCCTAGGGGAGAGAATTACCCTCTGCATTAACTCGCGTAATTGAGATTTATTAATCCGGCGGCCGGTTAGTGGCCGCGCACCAGCCGTATCTTGTTCTCCTCCGAACCGAGGTTGGACCGTAACTTTATTATTATTATGGAGCGAAATATGTGCATTCGCCCGTAGGATTTTTCAGGGGGCAGAAAGACATTTGTCAAATGAATGAACAATAAGTTTGCACCATTCTTATTTTAACTTACATATTTGACGCGATGCCTCGATAAATAAGAATTAAATTAAAGTCAATTTTTATTTCTGTAATTACGATTGCATTTTTTTTCTTTTTTTTTCGAATATATTTTCCAAGCCCTGAATTTCAACCATTCACAATTTTGTGACGTAATACATGTTTGTGGAGAAATGCGGTTATCAGAGGGTAGGCTACGGGTTAAGCCCGTAGGGAAGTTTCATATTGCTAGATTAAGCGTTCGACTTTCACCTTAGTTCCTCTTCTACCCTCTCTCTCTCTCTTTCTCTCTCTCTCTTTCTCTCTCTCTCTCTTTCTTCCTCTATTTCTCTCGTTTCTCCATCTTCTCTGTTTGCGTCTTAAGCCGGACGGCCCTAAGTTGTAGGCGCGATTTTCATTAAACGGCTCGATGACAGATCGCTTGTCTTCGTTCGTTTAAGGGCGTCGTATTAAGGGCGGCGCTAAAACCGGATTTAGGCGGCGGTATTACGAGTTGAAGACGCGACTGTCCTTAATTCAAGACTTCCCGGCTACGTGACCGCGTTTCATTTGCGCGTTATCGCTCGGCGATAGTAAATGATGACGGCTAGCTCGAAGGGTGCGAAAGGGCACACTGCATTTCCTTAGTTAAATCTTTAAAAACGAAAGAATATCTTCAAATTTTACAAGGCGATTTAATATTAAAGATTTAAATTTAATATTGATATAATAATTATAAATACATAAATACACACACAATGAAATATATATATATATGTAAAATGAATAACTTTCTTATCTTATTATAC
>VBVR01006299.1:0-10537 GCA_011638315.1 Tetramorium parvispinum | reverse complement strand
ATTTAATATCATTAGAAGCCGCCATATTGGATCGGTTATTTTGAAATTTGAAAATCTGACTTCAGATTTGTAATCAGCGACCCAAAAAACCCCCGGATACTGATTTGCATAAAAATTAATAAACTTATCCCAGTGAGAAATGATGATCGAAAAGATATCAACGTCGAATTGAAGCCTTTTCGACGCAAAAGATATCGAATCGATATCGATTTGACATCAATTTGACCAACCATTTCTTACTGGAATAAGAAATTTTTAATTTTTGGTCCGCCATATTGGATCGGCCATTTTGAAATTTAAAAATCCGACTTCAGATTTGTAATCAGCGACCCAAAAAGTACGGGTGTACAAAGTCATATTCAAATCCGTTAAAAATTAGAAAAAATATTCATGGTGCGTCTATAGATGTCATTACCAGTCGTGGCACTTTTTTTTTCGCGCCTATAGACGTCATTACCAGTGAACCGGTTAATATTTGTTTACAATTAAAAAAAAGATGAAAGAAACAAAATTTTGTATTGTCAAGACGAAACAGCTGTAGTTGTATACTTCAAATAATCAGCGCATCGAAATAACGTCTTGAATTATATAATATTTCAATTCAATTTTAATTCTCAGGTGTTAATGCAAGTGATTTAAATTTTCAATATTTCATTGTGTGTATAACTAACCAGTGGAATACTGAATTAATCCGTGATTCTAACTAAATAGATAAAATAGAGGAATTAACGATGTGAATATTTCATTATTATTGTTAACATATATCTTGATGGTTTAAGTGATTGGCGTGGAAACGACGGAAGGAATGAGATAGATTCAAGATGCGAAAGCCGTAAAATTTCGTAATTATATTTTTCAATATACGTTTCGTGGCAGTACATTAAATAGTTACAGGTGCATTTATGACAATGATGTGTGTAGCTTAATAATCTCGAATAATTAAAATAGTAATAAAATAGAAACTCGTAGTGCCTTCAAATATCGTACGAACACCGATGTGATCAATTGCTTAAGAAATGCATGTTGCAATTTATTCGCTCCCTAATGATATGCTAGAAAAAAATGCGAGGCTAAAATTCGCGTAATTCGTAAAAATCAATTTGATAAATCAAAATCAGACATTGAATTTTATTAAAAATATAATAAACAAAATTTTAAACGTGTGCTAATATTAAAATAATATTAATAATATATTAATTATATTTCATGTCAAAGTTAAATACATTTCATCATTTTCCGATTAATTATGATATTAATCGGGATTTAGCGGAACGTATTTTATCAATAATTTCAAGAGCTGTTAGAATGTTTTATTAATCATTATTTATACAATGCATATTTTGGGAAAATAAACATGAAAGTAACATCGAAAGATACACTGTAACGTGAAATATTGTATTTTTCTTTTAATTCTATTCCTGCAAATCACAATGAAATAATAGATATACAATTAAATTTAGAGAATGGAATTGCATGATAAGAGATTTGTCTTCATATGAATATCATATCTATGTATATATATGTATAATATAATAATAATATATAATATAAATAGCTAGTCATAATATGCATCTTTAATTTTTGGCGTTCATCACGTTTCAAACCTACCAACTATCGTAAATTGCGCGTAGACTGGTAAGCTTATTACATTAAGAACAATACAACAAAACAAAAACGAGAAACAAAAAAGAAAGTAATTATTACCGATTATTAATAAAATTCTAAAAGTCGGGATCCCGCGCTGGGAAACGCGAATAAATGACGAGCGAACGAATCACAGTAACGACATTATTTTTATATCATTTTACGAGTAATCAAGCCTTACACACACGTCATTACAATTATGTACACAATTTGTCGACAGACATCACACGAGCGCGATACAAAAATCGTCGGGAATCGCTGCAGCAAAAGTGAGACCACAGTTCAGCAACGATCGAGCGACAAAGAGCGCGATGTTATGATTCTGACAATATTTCATAATTGATAAAGCTAAGTCAAGATTTGATCGAATCCCGATACTTGAATCCTATTGTTATTTTTCAAATTCTCCTATTTCAAAAGTTCCAATTTTTATATATGTATATATATAAAAATTTACTGTGCCTATATTAATTTCGATATAATTTTAAATCAAAACATACTTTAGTCTTCTTTAGTCTTAATTACAGAATTTCATTATATATATATATATATATTTCATAATTTACAAAAAATATAACGTAAAAAAGCAATCTCTCTCCTCCGTTTAAAATAAGTAATTTTAAATCAATAATTCCGTGTACTCGAAACTGGCCTATTAGAAGCACAATGTTTTTGTTCTTTTTCAAAAACATTCTCTTTCAAACGTTTTTCACTAATTTGATAAAATCAATAAAGAATTAACAAAAGAATATTTTTCATTTTGATAAAGATGACAGTCAATCAATTCTTGCCTTCACCTCATCAACCCCTACAAAAATAATTTTAATAATAGTCATCTTTCTTTTTCTGCAGCGCATGCACTCGTTTGTCAATTTTTCAGTGTCATATCTTATTGCTAATACAACGCAGCTCCTATACAAAAATAATTATCTTCTCGCCTTTCCTTGAGTAAGTTCAATGTGCATTACGCTTATCCAGCATTTCAAAATCGCCCAATTCGTCGCCCTTTGTCTTCCGTTGCAAAAGTTCTTGCTCTCTATTAATACCAATCGCTAATCGTTAATCGCTAATCGTTAATCGCTAATCGCTCGAAAATGAAGCTATACCCTCCTAGTTATCCTCTACCTTAACCCTTTCGATCCTACATTGCACTCTTCAAGAAACTACTCCGTGTAACTTTTATTTTAAAATCGCATTTTTGTTTAGGACAAATTTTCTTTAGTTTAAAACGAGACAAGTACGTATCAATAAATAAGCTAAGAATCGCCATGAGATTAATTTTCACGTTAACATATATCCTATTTGAAGCCTCTTTCGCGTCATGAAACCGAAAGGGTTGATTAAATACTTTGTATATTTGCGCTTTACCTACAACTAGACTTACGTAGACATCCGATATAAAATAACCTACTTAAATGCATTTGGCATGTTTTGTTCTTAAATTCCAAACTCGTCTACTTCAATTTCTGTCATCGTTATCATTTGCTATTTATCTACTACTGTCTCAATGCTGTTGATATAGTCATTCTTTCATTCCGGACAATTAAGGATTACATCATCAGCATCATCAGCATTCTTTCTCGCGCGCAAGATCAATTATATATTATTCTTATACTCTAACTAAAAGGATAATATTTAAAAAAGAACGAATTGCAAACGGGATTTTAATAACTAGCAAATCCTCCAGATTAACTCTAGAAGTTAATGGTAGGAAGTATACTTTTTGCAGATATGAATTTTTATCCAATTTTATTCTTAAAAATGTTTTGCACTTTGCAATTATATATCTGTCTTTGGTCTTTCTCAGCTATTCAATCTTCAACGGTAATAAAAATTGTATCGAAATATGGGTAAATTAAAAAAAATTTTGCATTTTATATTATTCTGTGTTGGATAATCTACAACATTCGAGGATCTCTTTCAGGATGGAATCAATGAAAAGTACTGCAATTGTATTTTTTAAATATATGTACAATTATTCTCCAATGCTATCGGTAGAATTCCTCTAAAAAAAACTTTTTAATAGTTTTGTATTTAATTTTTTTTTATCATAACTAATGACTTAAAAACTTTTGGAGAAAATATAACTTATGAATATTTGTGTAATCGTGTATACTGGAAATACAATACTTTTCATTGATATCATTAGTTTGAAAGTTCAGAATCTAAAAATTATGAGATCGTGTCTTCCTTCGCAAAAGTTGTTCAGTGTCGTTCCATTTAGTCCTCCGTAATTTAATAGAATTTAAAGCGACGCAAAAATTTTCTCAACGCGTATACATAGTCATTAAGAAAATAGTTTTTAACTTCGACGAAGCTCGTTTTTTCGATTGTTATGTAAATGTCAATCAACTTAATGATTCAAAAGAATACCAATTATTTCATTTTTAAAGCGCTTGAACTTTGGATTTCATCACGACGCGAATTAGTCGTACGTCAACGTTTATACGTTCACTCGACGAATTATCTCGATTCTTCGCCACTCGTTATCACTTCGCCCTGGTCGCATTTAGTACGCCGCTTGTTCTCACGTGAATAGTTTGCCTATTGGATTTTCCTCTACTAGCGATCGTCGAGGCGTCGATCACTGATCTCCGGCTCCTATCTACTTTTTCCACTCTCTCTACTTTTTCTTCCTCTCCGTCTCTTCCCTTGTTCACCTCAGATCGTTGACTGCGACTTGTTGGCTTGTACATAATCCTCCCGGTCTTCGCTTCACTCTCGTATGTCTTCCTCAACGGCTGCGGCGTATAATACAGACTAAACCGTTTTGTCCGCGTTGTCGGCTTCTGCCTTACTTCGTCGCGTAATTCATCCGTCGAGCTAAATTTCCGCGTTGTGACTTTATCACCGCTGCTGCTGCCGCCGACTTCCTCGGGCGATCTCTTCGTTACGCACGGAGGAAAGTAACTGTATCTCTTACTCTTGGCATTTCTGGGATCTATTTGACTCTTCTTATTAATATATTTTTCATGCCGTAGCTTCACTGGCTCGTTCTTTGCGCATTTGCCGATTTCTTGAACCTTATTGAACGAACTATTACAGTTCTTTTTTTCGGGTTGATTGTCCAATTTAGGTGATTTTAATGTATTCCACACGGCTATTCGACTTTGTAGTATCCTCGTAGCAGGTGTATTCTGATCTTGATTATTCGCGAGCTTTGAAGATAACTGTGATGAATGATCCTTGAGACAGTTATTTCGATTCGTGTACTGGAAACTCACATTCTCGAAACTATCAGTCGATTCCATGCTTTGCGTCGAACTTGACTTTTGCCCGCGCACCAATCGCGCGAATTGAATGTTTACAAAGCTGTCGGAAGTCTCAATGTCATTACCGGTCGAACTGACGCCAGTCAGACTGTCGTCACTCGATGTCGACGCAGTCGCGTTACTGTTGCGGAAGTCATCGCTGTCGAATCTGCTCTCACGGCTCATCTTGTATAAATTCTTCTGGTTGCATTTATTTTGATTCATGATGGATTTATTCGTTGACTCGCAGTTGGAGCGGAGATACTCTTTCATCGAGTTTCCATTTTTTCGATCACCTCGATGATTCTTAGGAGTTGTAACTATTTTCTCATCGATTTCGTTGCAATAGATCGGTGAATTGCTACGATAATTGCACGTGTTCAAATTTTCTGGAATGCTATTAAGCGACGAAGTAGCGCTTTGCGATTCGAGACGGCGTCGCGGCGTTCTGTTATCGTTCAGATTATCTATCAAATCGTGCATTGATCGGCTCAGATTATTGATGTCTTTCAGACAATCGGAGCTAAGAAACACTAAATTATTTTCGTTGCTATTCCCGTTGGCAAAATCGATTTCATCATGATTTCGCTCATCTGATTTTCTATGGGCATTGATAAATTCCGATACGTCGCAACGATCAATATCGTTCTTCCACTCAGCTCTTGCTGTGGTACCGTCGTCCTGTCGTTGACTGCGCTGCTTCTTGAAGTCGAACTCAAAGGTGGCCAATCTTATCGGCTTACGCTGCTGATTCCAGTATTGCTCCGCCGATGTGTCAGTGGCTGTTGCTGTTGCTGCGGTCTGCTCGCCTCCTAGAAAGCTCTGCTGATATACAGAGGCGGGACAAAAGAAAAGAAAAAGCACTGCTACAGATACAGCAAACCACTACAAAAGCTTTTAGTTTTGTGTTCGAAATAAAGCCGACAAAGCGCGAAGAAAGCAAATAGGTTTTCAATCTCACCACGCTCATAACATGGAAATTGTGTTCAGCGCATAAAGCAAAAGATTATAACGAATTATTTCTTAAACAATTACATTTCTATAAAAATATTTATGATACGTAATTTTTTTAGGAATTTACAAGCTTATAATTGTTCATGTTTTAATTCTTTTATCGGAAAAAAAATTATAACATTCTTTAACAATAAAATTAAATAAATTTAAAACTCGAGATTGATAATTTTGTTGACAAAACTTATTGTTAAAATTTCAAATGGTACACTTATAAACCCGCTGAACTTTTTTTCCTGTGTAGTGTAGTGTGACGAGTTGGCGAGAGGTGAAGGAATCGTGCCCAAAATAATAAATACGATAGCGAACGTGTCGTGTAGCCGAGAACCACCCGATAAACTCATCTTTGGTTACTGTGAGAGAGTGAGAGTGGGGTTTTAAGCCATGCGGGTGCGGCAACGCGGTGATTTTTCTAACATGTGAGGTACAATAATAATGTCGTATGTCAGTGATAGTTACCGCGAGCCATGGATGATCTAATACGTCCTCAGCGCTAAAACGAAGTTCTGGCTGGGCCTGCAGCATATTCGAGATGAGCTGCTTTGCAGAATCCGATATCGTATCCCAATACGGCGATGTGAATTCGTACTGACCGCTCAGAATACGCTCAAATAATTCTTCCTGTTCATTATCTAGCGATACGAATGGCGGAAAGCCGCACAGGAGAATATATAGAATTACTCCGGCCGCCCATACATCAATCTAAAAAAATATATATTTATACATATATAAAAGAGTCATTACAGATATAAACTTTTTATTTCAAAGACAGACATTTAATCTATTTTCACATCTTTATAGATTATTAATTTATAGATTAACTTTCTTATATTTTTGTTTTTAAAAATATATTTTATAAAAAGTCAATGTATACCTTTAAACCATATCCAGTTTCGGCGAGAATTTCTGGTGCCACGTAAGTAGGTGTACCACAGACTGTGTATAAAGGTTCTCGTACTACCTGCGCGAGTCCGAAATCGCCCAGTTTCAAACACCTAACGTGACTGCCATCCATTTCAACTAAAAGATTCTCCGGCTTGACGTCGCGATGTACAATGTGATGTGAATGTAAATAAGCCAAAGCAGAAGTCAAATGGCTGATCATTACACTCGCTTCTGCTTCAGAGAATTTCGTCGCAACTGCGATTGCATCGAATAAATCTCCACCCTGAGCAAATATCGTTTCAATTGTGTTAAATATTTGCAATTCAATTTTACATTATAAATTAAGTTAAAAATTTATCGTTAATTAATTCTCAGCATTATTAAGCTTTTTTCTTAATTTCGAGGGCATACCTTGACGAGTTCCATAACTAAAAATAATTGATCGGCAGTATCTTGTTCCGCAATCAAACTGATTATGTTGGGATGACAAACTTGTCTCAGTATCGCTACCTCGCTTGCTAGCATTGTTTCCTTCCCTTGACATTTGTACTTATCCACAATTTTCATAGCGTATTCAGCACCGCTAGATCTAAAATATTATTGTTTCTCGTATTAGATCTTTTTTAATCAAATATACCCAAAAAATAAAGAACATTTCTGTTAAATAAATTATAATATTGTATTAAAACTTTACTTAATTTTATTAAAATTTCTTTTTATGTCGTATAATTATCTTC
Source organism: Tetramorium parvispinum (assembly GCA_011638315.1). Lineage (NCBI taxonomy): Eukaryota > Metazoa > Arthropoda > Insecta > Hymenoptera > Formicidae > Tetramorium > Tetramorium parvispinum. The sequence continues at coordinate 3,009 of VBVR01006299.1, read as the reverse complement.
TTGTAAATTATAAAATAACACATCTGATCTTCAAAATTGATATATTTTCGCAACTCGTAAAAAACTTCTTTAAAAATCTTTTGTATACTTTGGAATACTTACTTGTGGGTGCAATGCCTAACGACGGCAAAGTTTCCATCTCCAATTATGTGTCCCACAGTGTAGTGCAATCTTAGAGGCTGCGGCAGTATCAAAGACGACGGACTGGGAGTCCTGACTTGCGGCGTGGTAAGCGCCTTCTTACCAGACTTTCTCGGCATCCGCGGCATTGGGCCGCTCTGTCGCTTGGAACTCCACGGACATCGGCGGAAGCTCTGAACACACTTGCTCTCCTCGAAGTCCAGCTCAAAATCTTCCTGTACAGACTTCTCCGGGCCGTAAGCCACGAAGATGTCATCGCTCTCAAAAAATTGCTCGAGCGAGGTCACTTGCTGACCCGACAGCGTATAAACCTTCCTCACCGCCCCGGTATCGAGTTTGACGGCTTCCGTAATCGCCTCCATCGCGTGCTCGAGGCTCGGCGCGTTACGTTTGTTCAGCAACAATCGCATCACCTTACGCGGCTTGGTACCGTGGCGGATCAGCGTCACGATGCGCGCTTTCACGCACAGCGGAATGGCGCTGGTCTGCCTGCCGGTACCACCGCCACCGCTGCTGGCCGCCGGCGATTGCGGCAGCCCGGACAGCGAGCTGCCCCGGCGAACCTTGGACGCTGAATATTCGACCTTTTTAAAAATCTCGCCCTGGCCGGACACGACGTAGCACTTGCCGTCTTCTAGATCACCGACGCTCTGCACCTTGCGCCCATCCATGGTGTATATCGCTCGCACGCCATTCGGCAGGGTAACGCTCGTCACCAGAGCACGAGTCAGATCGGTCGCGAGGCTGTCAAAGCTGCGATATCTTTCAGGCGTCACTGCCATTACCACACCTGTGTAATACTTGTCTCCATTGCGGAAGAAGCGGACTCTCTTGGCCTTTTTTGTCGGAGGTGTTCTAAGGACGTTTAGGGTGTGCCGCGACGTGATATCCAGTATCCTCTCATCTAGGCTGACTATGGTGGTCGAATTGAGTTCGCCGCCACCATCACCCGCTGTAAAGTTGCCATCGCTGGATGGTGAGGCACCTTGACTCATTAGTTCCTCCATCATCCTAGACAAATATTGCTCTCATCAATGAAACGAATGAAATGACAGGTAAATTACTTTACATTTTTAACGTAAAGTAATATACGTAAAGTAATATGTATAAAGTAAATTACTTTACATTTTTAACGTAAAATAATATATGTAAAGTAATATGTATAAAGTAAATTACTTTACATTTTTAACGTAAAGTAATATGTATAAAGTCCCAGTTACTCTTATTTTGTTAAATACCGTCTAATATCTTTCACACACGGTAACATGTTCCTACTAGATTTTACACATCTGTTATATATGTATATGGTAATATCTTTCAACATACGTATGTTGACATGCTTCTAATGTAATTTATACCTCATATATAATTAACAGAAAAGAGTAACTGCCACAACAACGTGTTCAAGTAAAATAAATTGATCACAGGAATATTGAAAATATTATTGTTCCGTGTATGAAATACACGATTTAGTTTTGTATTATTTTCCTCATAATACAGTCTTATATTATTCTCCAATATTTGTTTTCAATATGGATTTAGCACATACACGTTACATACAATCAACGCTTAGCTGAAGACGAAAATTTAATTATTAGCGCGAATAGAGTGGCACATTCGAAAGAAACGCATAAATATGTAATCCTTCATTATTTTATTATCCTTCATTATATCCAGGTAGGTCTAGCTCTACAGACATAGACGTATCGTAGCCCAACGAAATTCTGCCCAGCAGCCCAGGCTCTCATCCGCCGTCCCACCAACCACGAACACAAAGTCACCTGGAGATTATCGCATCAGGCTTTCGCTGCCCGACAAATTAGACAGTCCCCCGGAATGGCATTCCAGCCTTTTTTACTCCCTCGTCAGTAATAGTATGAGTCACGCTTTAGAAAGTGCACTTGACAGGTGCAGCGGGAACGGGGGTTCCACTTGGCGATCGTGAAACCGCCTAGCAGCTGCCGTGAACGGCACGCTAGACGCTTAATTTACGCCTATCCGGGATTGATATCGGACCACGAGGACAGTCATGGACGGGGATGGGATGCTGCGGTACGGCGGCACTTAACCTGCTCGCTCGCTCGCTCGCTCGCTCGCTCGCTCGCTCGCTCTCTCGCCTCGTTAAACGGACATCGCGCCGTCGTCGACGATCCGGTGCGGTGCGTGCGGCGAATGCGGCGAGCGGCGATCCGCATTACGAATCCGCGCCTATGTTCACGCTGTCACTCACCTGCTCGCAGGCCTCGCAGCCCGAGCAGAACGTGGTCGATCGTGGTCGGTTGTTTCGGGCGGTTGGCACGGGACGTGCTGCCGTTTGACGCGCGCGCGACACAGGCCGAGGTGAATCACCACCACCGATCACCGTCAACGAGCTGACATCTTCACGGCGGCGACTTTGGCCGTCGGCGGTCGGCGGTCTCGAGTTCTCTCCCCTTCCCTTCCCTCCCCGACGTCAGCGGTGCTAGCGGTGCCGCTTTTTCACGCGCATGCGCCTTGTCAGATGGCTGCAACATTTAGGATCAGTTTTTCTAAATTCTTGGTAAGCTAACTAATAGTTAAATTATACGTCTGAAGTTGTCTGATTTGAAGATAAAACAAAGACAGACGTACGTATAATTTAATTATTAGTTAGCTTACCAAGAAGGTGGAACAAACCGGGTTCTTACCCTAGTAGCACAAAACGTTGGCGCAATATTGGTCCAATCATATAAATACAATATTAAATATTGGTCCAATATTGTAAGGTGGACGCTTTGTCTTATTTAGCCAATCTAATAATTATTGAAGCTGTTTTTTTTGTGTATTTAATTTAATGTATAGCCAATATTGGCGTAATATTGAAAAATATTGGCTAATGCACTTCCAATA
>VBVR01006298.1:0-10538 GCA_011638315.1 Tetramorium parvispinum | reverse complement strand
CGCAAAATTATCTTATTTAATAATTAAATTTAATAAATACTGCTATTACTCTATTCATGATAAATTTTTATTTCTAATAACATAAAAACTTTCAAAAACAATAAAAATAAACTACTATAAAATTAATATTTATAAGTTCTTATAACTGATTAATTATAAATTGTTGCTACTTTTTAGATGCCATTTCAAACAATGCAACAATACATTTCATGACGCACCAGAAGAATTATGCCCTTAATTTTAAGATTGATTGGTACAATGTCACAATTTATTGAAGATCTAGGAAGGTAATGTATGGTTGAAAAGAGATAATGAAATCAGAGACATAAATTCAAATGTGCAGATAAAATAATTCATATAACAAAAATCACATAAATATAAGACGTATGATACTTTGTTTTTCTTAGTATGTAAAAAAATTTTACAAAATGTAAAGTATACAAGAAATCTTCAATATAATTTCAATATAATAATTAATATTTATAATTTCAATATAATAATTAATAAACATCTTTTAATAAAAAACTGCGTATCTAATATTATAAAATTAATATTCTAAATTATGTACAATATGTAGACAAAATTAGGTATCTCTTTTTCCTTGTTTAATTTAAAATCTAGTTATTAAAAACTTTAATTATACAACACAATAAAAATATTTTAATGTGTCAAGTATTTTTATTTCATATTTATAAAACAATTAAAAAAAACTTAATATAGTAATAAAAAATAATTATTATGAAAAATTGACATAAAACTAACTTTATGCAAAATCCATAGATAAATTTATTCATAACAAATTTTTATATTTAATAAAGTTATTTGTTTTAAAGTTTATATGTAATAAATAATGATTATAAAGAAAATTAATCTGTTAATAAAGGATAAAATCATTTACTAACTGTAATTATTCTTTCAGAAACTGTGACATTACCCTTGACGAATACAGACAGAGAAAATAACACAACAGAGTACAAAGCTGCAAATCCAAATATAAATTATACAGCGTTAGACACTTTGAAGTTTCCTAATTATTTTTGGTTTATCCTTGGTCTTGCAGTCGGTGTACTTGTAATGTTACTTATACATAGAAAATTTTATTGAAAGTATGCCGAATATTTGACCACACAATTTTTTATATAAATTGTAAAATAATTATAATATAAAGGTATATATTAGTACTTATGAAAAAAATTTATTATTTTTATTCGATGTCGAAAGCCACCTTTTCTTGTTTTTTTAAATTATTATGCAAATTGTTATTGTTATTAAAAATCAATCTCTTCTCGCAGCTTACACGAGTCATGCCATTTGTCGAACAACAGCCTCAACACATAGAATCTATCTCGCAGTTACCAAATTTTGCGTCGCCTATCTCGCAAGTGCCACGATCTACGACACTTGTTTCACAAACGCCACAACACATTTCGCTTGTGAAAGAGTCTTCATAAAAAGAAATAAAAATTTTAGTTAATGAGAGAAGTAATATGCAAATGTAGAGTAAAATTTTCTTTAAATAAAATTAAAATTATGTTAAAAGAGATAATAAAATATTAAAATAGAAATGTTAAAAGAGATGCGGCGAAATGGAATTCTTAATTATATTATAAAAAGACATTTCATATTTTTAATATAATAATGCATGAAAAATGATGTATTTGTAACTATTTTTCCAATATGGTAAATAAATCCTAAATTTCGCCTAAAAAATTCGAATCTCAAGAATTTAATTCTAGATTGTTAAATGTTTAAAAATTGAGCAGTGCTTTTCTTAATTCCAAAGATAGATTTTCTTTATATTTATTATTTTTATTTGTTTACATTGCAATGTACAAAAGTTATTATACATTGCACAAAATATATATTCTATCTATCGTTTATATTTATACTTTTTCGAAAACTTATATTTCCATGTATTTTTATTACATATTATTAATTATTATTTTTATACTTTTCTATCAAAGGAATAATTTTCACCCAATTATCCACGATTTCCCTGCATATGCATGAACATAGAACCTCTATATGACCAGATACGATGTTATCTACACGACAAGGCTAACGAGTTGTCTCCGATCCTTCGCGCTATTGCTCTTTATTACGATTGGCCTCTCTCTCCGCCTTTCGCCAACGATCACGGGAATTCTATCGCGAACCGTTTCCGTATTCTGGACCACCGGGCGAGGAGATTATCTCGGAATAGCACCGGTCGCTGCTTATAACTACCTCGCGAGCGGGATCGGCTCGTGCGCGCGGACGGCTTTGACAACAGTAAGTATCGTCGGTTTGCGATAACACAAAGTTGCGCACGATATCTTGCCGTAGAAGGATCAAAAGGATCATAATTTATTCTTTTTCTCTCTTTCTTCGGTGAATCTCGGTTTCAATTCAGAAAATATGCCTCGGTTATTCGCTTCAGGCGCTTCCGGTTAGTGTGAGATCAGACATCGTACAAGCTAATAGAACAAGATGACAATTTAAAGCGTCGAACCAGCAGATTAGACACTTGCGGTCTCGCCCTGGAAACAAAATACGGATAAGCTGCGCTTAAGCATTTTCCCCCTTTCGTGCACTGACCATGTTAAACGTTTACGTTTTGCCGCCAGATTCATTTTACAGATCTCTTCTTTCTCTTTTACATTTGTAAATCGATTTCCCTATATGTTATTACAAGCAATATCGTAACCAAACAGCTTCAATAAAATAGCTTTGAATATATGATTATCATTTTCTTTCCTCCTTCAAATATTGTATGTCTCGAAAAATTGAAATCTACATTCTTCACGTAACTTTTTATACTATCTAGTATATAAAAATCAGGAACTAAAGATGTGAGATCACGGATTTCTGATTCCTCATTGGACAAAAACTGCAATCCCTTCATTGCTTTTTTCCTGACGCGGTTGAGACGAGAAATAAATTATGTTTATCTTTCTGAACAAAAATAAAAAGAAAAAGAAAAAAGATATAGATGCTGAATCAGTTCTTATTCATGAAAATGAATATGAAATTCGTTCTAGCTGAGCGTATGTACGAGATACCATTTCTGCCGTTGGCCGACTGGACGATGGTCGGAGCGAAGATGCATGTACGACGGGTTCATCGACAATTTTATACCCGGTGGTTCATGTGAGGCCAAAGGCTAGCGAGTTATTAGCAGAAAATTACCGAGCGCTCGCGGTCTATTACGCGATACACGCCGAAGTGTCGCGCTTCGTCTCGGGGCCGTGAGAGAGTGATGCTTCGGGTATCCCGTACCGTGCCGTGGCCAGGAGCACAAGAACATTGCCCGTTTTCCAGCCACAACCATCAATCGACGCGGGATCCGATCGTCCGGCATTGAATACGATGTCAGTCATTATCGCGACCGACCGATGACGACAACGCGACGTCGAACGGATACTGCGGCTATACGATCAACGTCCTCTTCCTTTACGCGCACTTAAACATTTTTTTCGAGAATCTGAAATTCTGTGATTACAAGAGAGGGAATTTTTTAAACAAAGAGCAATCTTCTCTCCTTTTAATCTTAAAGCCCAGCGTTTTAAAATGCATAAAAGTGCGAATTTACGAAAGCAAAAGCGTTCAATGAATTTGTCATTTGAACGTAATACGTGCGATGCAGTCGTTCGACCTCGCTCGCGTACATCACTGGAAAATATTCCTCGTCGCGGAATACCTCCGGTATGTCCTCGAGTATCCTCTTTTCTCGTCGGGGGAAATCGTCGACCGATGGAATCTCGTTCACTGACATTCCGGTCCTGTATGTGTGCAGCCACGCACGGCATTTTGCGCATACCACTCGTAGTATAACTGCGCTGCTAGAAACCCCCCTTTTATTTTTCTTCTCCCTCCCTCCCGTTCTTCTCTCTCTCTCTCTCTCTCTATCTATCTATCTTTTTCTCCCTGTTTTTCTTCCAAATGCAAATTGTACGATCAGTTGAAGCGGTGACTTTGCCGGACTTGCGGTTTAGGACAGTCATGCTACGCGATGATCCGACTTATTACTTTCAATGTCTCTCTTCCGCGTAGGCCATAAATTCGTTTTTATCACAACACCACGTAATACTGGCCGTCCGATCCCTAGCGCCACGTAAATCATTATCACAAAGACCACTTCTATCCACCCTATATCGTGCACCGTCCATAAAAAGAGATTTCTAAACGCGCGTTTATCAACTTTTTTTTCTTGTATGTATCTTATTATTGTATCTATATAGTTGAAACTTAAGGTATAATAATTATACGAATAATTTCACAGAATATTTTCATGGAGCAAAGATTATCGCAAAAATTTTTATTTAGAAAAAAATTTATTTAATCTCATAATTAATTATTAAAATTAAAAGGTTATTTCTTTCACAAGAAAGATGACCATGTTATAAATTCAAGAATATTCTATTGATTAATACACAAATATTTATTTCTCTTTCATTAAAACTTTTGCAATTTTTTTAAATTAAAAATTTGTTAAAATTCAAAAAATGAAATAACTCTTCTTTTATTCATAATGATTAAAAAGATTCTTAAAAAAATAAAGAATTGTTAATTTTCTATCGGCATTATTGATCTTTAATTTTTTAGATATAAAAAAATATAAAAATAATGTCCCATTATTATTATTCTTGTGTTCAAGAACAGACATTGGAGGATGAATGAAACAACTATGTCCTCGTAACAAGATACGAAGGAAAAGCCATGTAATCTTGTACCTGCTGATAAGTTAGCTCAAGAGTATACCCGCGCGATAAATCGATGTCGAGGTGTAATTTCTGCGCGACGCAGGTATCTCTTACAAAGTAGAAAATTATAACTCATTTGGTTGGCTCGGAGAAAGGAATCTCCGATTCGAGCGGCACAAATAGAAGCTTTTCCTGTTTTTTTCCTCTCTTTCGTTTGCTAACCGCTAATACTGGTTTCGAAGTCGCGTACGGCAATCGTGAGAATCACTAAGACGGCCCTTAACACTGTTGCCGAAAAGTCGTTCATTTAATCATGATCATCAATCGTGTCTTTATCGTAGGAATTGCGTCTGGAGACACGCACGCCGTTTGATATCAACGCTCAGTCCAATGTCCTCTTTCGCCTCTCTCGCGGTTGGTTGCATTCGTGGTATGTGCAAATGCTTGGCGATGTCACGAGAAGTAACTTCGTTAGGTCTCGCCGGCATTCGCGGTGAATTTTTCTTTGATAAGATCGTGCAAGCCGATTAGCCGCGGAGAACGCGATCGAACACCTGTAACGAACGCGGCTTGGTCGCGCGTTCCTTGGTGTCTGGCCGAGTCATGCCGATTCTCCAGTTGGAGCCTGCAGTGCCGGTTGGTCCCGGTACGTTCGATCCTGCCGCGTCATAGACATTAAATGACAGAGATAGCGATTTCAATATGCGAGAGAGCTTCCAACGAGTACCGGATAGCTCGTAATCTTCTATGCGAAGCAAACGGCCGTTTCGCGAAAAAAAGCATCGATAAACCGGCGTATCTGAATAGAGAAACAATTACGCGCCATCGCGGACTGTCGGAAATGATCAGATGCTATCGTACATCTCGCGATCGCGGAACGCTTTCGCAAATGCGATCGCGACTCGTCGCGTCTTGCCGACGACGATTTCGCAAACGTCGCGCGGCAGGGGGATAATAAAGCGTCTCCGCCGACGATCGAGTCACGCGAGTACGCGGAAAAGTTAGCACGCGGAAAACGCGACCACCCGCGGCGCATTCGACCGCGCGAGTAGGCGTCGCTCCGCTTCATACCGACTGTAGTACATGCTCAAACGAGAGGCTACGGTGTGGGAGAGCCGGTGCACCGATGGTGAACCCACCGACGCTCTCAGAAGCAACACTTTCTCTCTCATCCAATCCTGAGGACACCCGTCGACCCAATTCGCGGAGCGCATTGCATCGCACTTACCGTCCAGATGTCCGTGATTAGGAAAGTCGCACGGATGGCTCTCGATTTTCGCAATGACGAGATTTGTGAAGAGAGGAGACGCTCGTTGAGAAAGAGACGATGGTATTTCTATTTACCTTATATCTATTTACTCCACGAATTTCTATCCGTAGAAACATTTTACAAATTCTTTATTTGTAAAAATTTATCACAAAAGCGTCACTATTTTTTTAATATCAAAAGGTAATTAAAATCAAAGCAATTACTTGAAAATATTAATATTAAATATAAAACATTAATATTAAAATTATAACAATGTAGTTATGCAAATTATGTTTAATTTAATGCAAATTTAAAGGGATATTGTATGGGTATGGTTAGAAGAATGGGAAATATAGCTTGCAGAGAATAAAGGATGTCATTCTTGATGCGCTCGCGAATCATACTGGTATCGAGAGCACACTTGTGACTAATTAATCCGTTTAATCTGATAGGATGCATTTTATCCGGTCGTTTATGCGGGTCGCCACCGACATGGCGAGAAATTACTGCGAAATGATAGGTTCCCACGGATTCCTTCGTGCGGCAACCTACGTAAACTGCGCTAACCACTTCTCGATCACGTTATAATTCGTTCTACTGCCTTTGAAAAGTCGTATAATTAATGACAAACACACGCTCGATTATTATTGCAACGTCTCACGTAATGTCTACCTTATCACGGCGCATTATCGCTCAGATTAAATATCAAAGCAAAATAACACGCTACGTTAAGTACCGCTTGTGTTAAACGCGCGTCGCAAACCGACTCAAATTTGAATTGTATATTGCATGTAGTACCAAGTATGATTTGTATACATTTTGCGTTTAACTCTTAACTATCATGATTAAATTTGCGCAATCTATCTGCGACATGGACGATTGGATTCGAGAGTGGTCTACTTTTATATTATCACCAGATCGAAAAGAGAGCAGTATTAATTCCATTTTACATTAATTTTCTTAAAATTTATTCATAAACCACTTGCATTAAAAAGATAAATTTCAACATAGGATATATGGAACCTTGCGAGCGACGTGAAGCACACAAGTGCGCTAGTCGAACGATACGAAGCAACCGCTTTTCCTTCGCCGAGAAGAAATGAGAAAGTTTGACATGCGTGTTAATTACCGTTAAAGCACGTGTACACAAGCCGGGGAAGATCGCGAGCACGTGCACATACCGACCGACTAACCTACCGATCTGTCAGTACGCCTCTACCACGATAATTTATCGATCCGCCTACGTAAGTTGGGATTCCATTAGTAGCTTATTAATAGCGAGTCCACTTCAAATAATCGTGTGAGCGCGGGTTATACCGATCCAGACGACGCATCGATCACGCATGCGTGCTCTCTCCAAATGACGTATTTATATGTGGATATTCCGAAACGTCCATCTTTCGCAAATTGGTACGACGTCATTTTGCAACGCATCATTAAGAACGTGCGCTTTCGTTAAGATGTCCATTTACTACGAGTTAACTGTTACAACGACGCCGCCGAGGAAACGAAGGTGCAAAAGAGATAGAGAAGAAGGGGGAAAGAACACTCTCTTTGCTGCAAATTAAATTAATCGTCGCAGATATTGCTCGGAATTAATCGGTAAGATAGAACTGAAGTGGCATTCTAGTACATTCGCGCGATGCGATTAAATTCCTCGAGCGCATCACATCGATACTATTCTGTATTCTGCCTTCTGCGCGATTGAAACCTCGACAATTATCACTACATTCTGAAATTGGAGAATATTATACTATCTGTTGCATTAGAAAACGAAGAATAAGCAAACCAAAGTTTCGTATCTTCAAAAAGATAATACTCTTTGCCATCTTCGTCTTTATTGTAAGACATTGTTTTCTTCTATCTGCAAAATATTATATTTAAAAATGCAAATTTATTCATTTTTAAATCAAAACTGTTTACCATTGAAAAACCCAAAAGTGTTTTTCGGCATAACGGATAATGTATCAAAATTTAATAGTACATATGAAAAGCACATAAATAATACTAAATTATAATGTGAGTATTTTTCTAATGCTTCTTTTTTTAAGGGAGTATTCTAACTTTATTAAAGATAGCATAAAAGTGATTCTCGACGTAAGGAGTAGCGCACTAAAATTTAAACTAGAACATATTAAAAGCACATAAAGAGCACTAAATTCTCCGCACAGTTTCATATGATTGTGCCTATTTGGGTATTTTAGCTTGATAGACATCAAAGTAGCTCATTGTCAATATTACTGTACCGCATTGATTAACCGCAATGCAATGCGAAAGCTGCTTCCTCGGCATTAAAGGGCGACCGCTGCTGGCTATGAAGAAGGAAAATAATTAGAGAAAGATCTCGCCGCAAAAACGAGTTATTGAATGTTATTAGCACTTCTACTTGCGAAATTGATTATTTGTATGATAAGAGAGCGAGCACGCATGATGTTCCACGATGGAAGACAACAAGGCGTCTCGCACCGTCAAATCCGGCATCCCAGTGCAAGAGAGCTACCGCAAAACTATGCGATGAACATTTTACGCGAAGTATCCGCGAGATGAAACCAATTAACTTCCTTTTAACGCGCGCCTATTTTTTTCTAGAACTTCATGCTACCGTAAGATTTTTCCCTCTGTCGGCTGATTAGCGGAGCGCGGCGACAGCTTACTGCGCCTTTGATGTTTCACGATTGGAAAGATGCTTCCGTAGATTAGCGTCGTCGCGTGATAATAATCCCAAATCGACGACGACGATACCTCACCTTTTTCGCGGCTTCATTGCCATCGTGAGCGAGTATCGCGCGAAGCCACTCCTCTACGCAAATCGATGACGTCATGTTATCGCCGGAACTCAGCGATGATCCGTAATAAATTATGCGACCCGCTGCTCGCCAATATCTCCGAGATCGTAACTAGTAGGAGATGGTGCCTCAGCCTTCGGTCCGTAAAATCAATCTACCAAAGCGGCACGCCGTTTGTTCGGCTTTGAAAAAATACTCGATTTATGATCATAGTTGGATTGGTGATAGCATATTTTACAGTTGTTTGAGAAATTCTGCAGGAAAATAAACGTAAAAAGATTTAAACTTAGATTTAAACTGTGATATGATAATCCGCGCCCATATAAAACTGGCCTGAGACTAAGTGGCTAGTTAAAGGTAATCAGTATCGTCTATCTGGTTATTAATTGAACGCGCGACGACGACGGTTATGAGGCGCGGTCCGACTTGATAAAAGAAGCAATGCGGGAGAATACCGCGGACACCGACGGTCACGCTAATCTTAATCGCGGAAATGGTTAGACTTTTCAACGCGCAACACGAAAGGTGCGCGGAGAGAAGAAAGTTAGAATTACTGTTTATTTATGCCTTAGTGTGTAAACTCCATTAAAACATGCACAGCAAGCAGGATGAATCTATAAAGTAATCTTGAACACATTTAGCTTTCAATGCTGAATTGCATATTTCAGAAATGTGAAACATTTCAAAATCGCACTCTCTTTCTTTTTAATATACTTTCTCTTACAACTTAATATAAATATTGAACATAAATAACTAAACAAAGATGACATAAATAATTAAATTGTGAAATGAGACTAAAATAAAGAATTGCAATTGTTCATCAATTATGTTGCTTTATTACAAGGGACCGTGATTTTTTTATCGAAACTTTTATTCTAATACTGAAATTAACACTGAATAGTGAATGTATATTTTCAAATTTAATAATAATTAAAAATATTAAAAATACATTGACTATTGAAGGAACTGCATAAAAATACAGTTAATACTACGTATGTGTGCGCGTGTGTGTTTCGGACATAATAACTTCATAAGAATAATCTGCGTCGAAGTCAAAGCGCGTCGGGACGGTTTAAAAATCGCAGAGAATACGCGCCGTGAAATAACCTAACGACTCAAGGGCCCACCACGATGAATGGTGCCCCATGAGGGTCATATTTATCCATCGACGAGCACACGGCGGAACGCTGAAATTGCCTTGTTCTCGTAGTGCAAGCGGCCGCATACGAGTATGACTTCAGATTCCCTTTTCCCCTTTTCATGACAGCGATTGTTACATCTATTTAGACTAGAAAACGTACTATTTTTGTTGACTTGACAACTAGAATGTTGAAATAGTTGACACTATTATTCTATTCTGTGATCATTAATACTTCATTTAAAAACGACATTAACCGGTTCACTAGTAATGACTCATATAGGCTGAAAAAAGAGGTGCCACAACTGGTAATGACTCATATATGAACATAAACTCTGTCAATTTTTAACGGATTTGCATTAAACTTGATACACTCCTGTTTTTTTGGTTTGGTGATTATAAGTCCGGAGTCAAATTTAAGAAATTGATAATGACGGATCTAATATGCTTCTAGTAATTAACGATATTCTATTATAGACTTACGTTTTGAAACTTCCTTTCCGAGGAAAATTTTACTAAAAAGCCTACATTATCTGTAATATAAACTATAGCTTTTTAGAAAAATTTTTCTTCAGAGAGGAAAGTACGGAGGATGGATGGACAATATGGGACTACTGGGAAAACAGTAGAATTTCCCACTCTATACGTTCCTTCCTCGTTAGAGAGAAAGGTGGACGGTACCT
>VBVR01006297.1:0-10553 GCA_011638315.1 Tetramorium parvispinum | reverse complement strand
CGAGAGGCTCGATAGCTCAATATTAAGTAACTTTTTAAAAAGTGAAGCAAAAGAATTATTTTTAAAAGCAAAAAATAACAAAAAAATTAGCAAATAATTTTCATGTCTTATTGATTACGTTCTGATAATTTGGCACAGATAATTTCATATACCCACTTGTATAAACAAATAAGTTTTTCCAACTATTAATGCAAATTAAATTTACTATTATTATGACAATATCTAATGTAAATCAATCTATTTATTGTATCAATCTATTATTATCTTAAGATTTTATCGTATATCATACTATTTCGTAATTTTTTCGTAATTCCACCAACGTTGTGAAAAAACTTTGAAAGCAATTTTTAGTCGAATAAGAGTCACAGATCATGATTATGACATGATTGAGACGTAATGAAGATTACACTGTCTTTCTCGATGAATCAAATCGAAGAGTCAGAACAGTAATTTATTGATCAAATTGAGCTCTTTGATGTGACCTTTTTTTGTCGCGCCGATAAGATCGATGTATATTTACAAAATGAATCGTTTATATTTTCAAAAGAGTTCTTGTTGAAATAATTGAAATATTCTCTCACGAGTTTTCGTGGGAGATACATAAATCCGTTACCGCATAACAAACGAGTAACCAATATAATTAATTGCAAACTTTATCACTATATAAAAATCAATTAATTAAGAAATCACACATAACTTTGTACTTTTAAAGTCTCTCACTATTCAATTAAAAATAAATTTCGTTACGTGTATTTTATAGAGTTAACATTAGTTTTTTCTCATAAAAATAAAGTCGCTAATAGTTTCCATCACTTTTGCATTAAAATTAATTCTCTAATCAATATTTTATTTATTCGATACATATTTTATAAAACGTGCTCGAAGCGGATCGTAACATATTTCATTGATAAACGATCGAGGTATATTTTTTCCATAATAACTGATTCCAGATAAAATTTATCTGGATCTTTAACTCATAAACCAGTTTGTTCCATGCTAACCACTATATGTATAGAGCATAAATATGACATAGCAACTTCACGCTGCATAAGTTATATTTCAAAAATAAATCTCTTAACATACGTAATACAAGTATATTATTACAAAACACATATTCTTTTTTGTTCTGCTTTTATAATAAATTTTTATATGACAAGTAAAAATAAGATAGAGCAGGATAGCTAAGATTCATATATTTTATTTATATTTCTTAATTTAAATCAAAATTTTTCTGCATTTTTCTTATTACTATTAATCGTAAACGTTAACTCATATAACATTTGACTCTAGTAATTATGCGATTTCGTAAATCTTATTATAGAAAAATGAATATACTAAGAAAAGATAAATGTTAAATAACCAGGCAAATAAAAGTTAATTGATATTAATGGGATAGAATGAAGCAGGTGTTGACCCTTTTGGCGTCGAATCACCTAATCGTGGCGATTCCATTGTACAAAATCACAGTAAATTGCCGTACGATGAGATTTATGTCGTTTAGAAAGTCAGCAGCGTACTTTTCGCGGTGAATCGGCATTTTCGCCGCCATATAAATCACCCTTGCAAACATCTCGCTTTAGAAAGCGGTGGGAATTACTAGATTTTTCGATAAAAGGTTAAGAAGCTTCTTTTTTTACGCGGCTAAACTCGTATTCGTTGAAACATGCGCATTAAGTGCTTTGCGTAATTTTCTTTACGCTTAGAAAAAATTAATATTTTGCGACGTGATCATTTGATTACTATAAAACCTATCACTTTTAGTTTTTATTTACTAATTATGAAAACAAATTTCACGAATTTTTTATTACTTTATGACGATTCAAATAATTCAAATAATTGTAACATTAGTCAATATTCCCTCTATTTAGATAGAGATATTAGTTTACAGATAGTTATTTATTAATACAGTTAATTCTGATACGGCACGCTACACCGTGACGAAAGTCGTCGACGCGGAAGCGATCGGACGGGAAAATGCGCAGTCGACGGCGAGTTTAATTCAACGATTTGCAACGTGTCTTCCCCGCGTGCGCTTTATATACTTTGTTGTAAAGACGTCAGCGAGCTGACAGCGCGCCAGACACTTGAAAGGGACGAGCCAGTCACGCTCGCAGATCAGATCCTTTGTCGGTCGTGCAATTAAGATAAGGACTCGCAGGAGGAGAGAACGTTTCCTGTCACAGGGCGGCGATGTCGCCTCGCACCGAGAGAGCGGCAGAGCTCTTCGAAAGAAATCAACGCTTCCACGAAAGGGGTTGATTGGCCGAAGCGCTGTTCAATTTGCATAGCTATCATTCTAAATTGCAGTCTGGGAGGTCCGAATGCGGCTATTGCCAACGTAAAACCCCGAGCAAAATGATTCAGCGCAATAATATAGGAGTCATCCGCGAGCATTCGCGAAGAGTTCCGGAATCGGCAAAGTCGTGGGATCTATTTACAGACAACACTTTTCATAAGACATACAACTTTTTCGTGGACCATTAAATTAATTATTATTATACAATATTGTACTGAATGAATTATTTAAAATTTTGAAACATAAAAAATTTATTTGCTGTTTAAATTTTCAAAAAGTTCAACGCAAGTTTTCGTGCAAAATTATCTTAAGCATTAAATTCTAATAGATTTCTGTCTGTAGTGAACAGCATTAAGTTAAAAAGCACTTCACTCAAGTGGATCGTCATAAATCGAGTTAATCTCACTGTGCGCGCGTGATGCATCTCGTTCAGATTTCGATACGTCGCGGTAGTTATCAATAACCCATTAACGTGTCGTATCAGAGAAGATTGAATTAAAAGGCTCGTTGGTCAGAGTGACGGGATGATTAATAATCGGTACATGAACGAATATCGTGTGGGCGGTGCTGTCACGATCCGTTCAACCCATTGAAGGAGAATGCGATCGTCCGAGTAGAACGTAATGTAAGTCGGCCACCGTCGTGGGCAGTAGGTATATCCATTAATTCGTTGCTACATACGTTTACTTGAGATCGAAGTTCGCTTGATCTAACGCTCTGATAGACTGGATTTAACACATATTGCTTGCTCATGTTAGTTATTCCCATGATTAACAATACGCGATCAAGAATAATCGTAGTTATAAATGTTATCGTCATAGTTATCATTTTTTCGGTCACTATACAGAAATGTAACCGATCATTAATATTTATTTTACAAAATATTTTACTTAAAAAACTTGTAGTAATTTCGTAACTTGCGACTTATCGAGACAATGCTATTTTTAATCTCGTATCATTAAACTTGCATATATAATTTTTATTACGAAATAGATTATTTGGATAACAATAAAAATCTTCCATTGTAAGGTTACTTCAGGAATAGTTCGAGTTAAATCAAATATAGATAACAGTATAATCAAATGTTTATAGCACGAATAAAGAGATTGTTAGAGAATATTGACTTAAATAAAAAATAAATAAAAATAATATCACAAGCGTGCTAGATAACAGGATTAATTAAATTCGGATGCAAATTTAACTGATTTTAGGGAATAATACAAATTACGGATGATTGAAGACGCAGGGACAGATACAAAGATAAAGTAATCTCGATTTTAAGCTTTAAGTTTTAAAAAAACAGATACTATGTTATCTCGCATTATATCGCAAGAAACACCGAAAAAAGACAGTTTATAGAGAAACTATTTCAACAATGTATCAAAAATATGATGATCTATGAAAGTAGATTATTAGAATAACAGTAAAATTAATCTCCATTTTTTCTTGAGCTTATTTTTAAAACTCTCACTACTGATATATTTATCTCATAAATTATAGACATACATGATTACATACTTCATTATCTTGCATTACAGAAAAAAATCACAATTTACAAGCTGTAGAGGAACTATTTTAACAATTGGTGTATAAAAAATATTTAAGGATCTCTCTAAGTGGCGTGTGGTGTTCAGATTTCGGTAGAGAGACTCGCATGTCACAGATTATCGCCTCCCTATAACTCTTGCGTGGAAAAAATTCTGGGCTCTCGGTCGGCTTATCGTCTGATTGTAAGAACCACTTGTTATGCTAGGAGAGCGACACTCACAAGTTCTCAAGACCATTGATTGTAAAGCTTCACTGTCGAGCACGCGTGCGTGGACACACTTCATGATTGTCGCACAATACTATGTACTCGAATATTTCAGACAGGCAATTACCAAGAATTACGTTTTTATTATGCTAATTTTCCCATATCTCATTCCATTTGCTTCTCCGTATCTCTTTCTCTGTATTTATTTTCGCCGTGATGCTTAGCGGGACATTAGTACCGTTATAATGTAATGTAATTATAATGTAATTTTTCAAAAGCAAATATCGCCCTGCATTTCGCATGACTTTATCAGTAATGGTGTTAACATGCTAGTTTCACAAATAATAACACGCTATTTTGAATACTGTTGTTATTAATTGCGGGGTATTGTATTCATTTGTAATTACGCCATTGTCAAGTACGCATATAATGAGAGAAGGATAGGTCGGGATATAATTATCGTAGAGTGACTCACAATCACCATTGTTATCATTCGTATACTTACATTATACAGTACAGGGATACGCGTGACGGACACACTGTTTCGAGTTCATTATCGGACACGGTGGCCACGTGGTTGTACGCCGTCCGTCACTCAGGCATTTAAATTGCACGCGCCACGAAAGCAACTCGCGCGCGGTTGGTCTTTCGCCGAGATGCTGTATTTACCATATCCGTAATTGCAGCTCGCTTTGACGTTTACCGCACCAGGTGCACCGGACGTGTGTAAACAAAGAATTGTTACCATGTGTACGCGCGCATATTACAGTAGTCGCTACTTGCATCTTCTCATTGTACTATTTGCATTCTTCCTTGCATTCGTAATCGTTCTGTGAAGTTCACAGTGTGAACGGGGAGTTCATAAAGAGTACTTATACACGATATGAATTTAGCATCCTTATCACGCGATCGCATAGCTTTTTATGCTTGTAATTAGATCTAATTACGAGCATGCAAATACATTTTTAAATAGATTAATTAAATATAACGTATGAAGGCACAAATCATTAAATAAAATAAAAATATAAATACTTTTATTTTATTTAATGATTTGTATATCTGACGCTCTAGAGATAAATTTTAAGTCGCATAATTTCAGGAAACTGAAAATTTAAAAATCACGCAATTTAGATTTTTAAAACTTGATCATTGAAAAAACGAGGATTATAATTCCGCTAATCAAAATATGATGTAGCAATCATAGTGAGTTCAACAAACGTTGGACAGATAGATCAGATCAGATCGTTTAATTGTAGCGAGTTCATCGCCGAATGCCAAAGGCCGTTTCTGTTAATCTCTCTCTTATCCCGACGTCGTATCGTATCGAATTCTTGACTGGCGCGTTTGAGTACCGTGACCATTAATATTACACCTCGTTAATCTCACTGAGAGCGAGTCTGATTAATCGATTGAGCCACATAGCGATCAGTGGGCATCAATTATGGCTGCACCGACAGGTTTTTGTTTTCGGCTTGATATTCGCCGCGGGATGCCACTTATACGAATAGCCGGGATTGATAATCGATTTCTCGCGGCGTTCAAACGCACCTCGTAAACGTAATTCCGTACATTCGTGTAAATCAGGTGAAAACACGACGTATCGATATCACGACTTACATGTATGATTCTTCGCAACTATATTAATGACAGCGATTATAGGCTCGAAGATCACAGAGATTCAACCCTCCTTAAAGTCTGGTTTAACAAATTAATTTTACAGTCGATATCCTTTAAGAAAGATTTTAAAAGCAAATAAAATTTAATATAGAAATGATATTCTTCTCTCATATTAATATTTATCAAGTTTAAAATTGATTATAATCAATTAATTTTCATTAACATTTAATTTAAACAAATAGTTTTCCTAGCTATTAAACAATGAAGCAATTGAAACAGTGGAATAAAAAATTTACAGACTTAAAAATGATTAGTTTTGCAAATATGGAAAGACTTCTGATGCTCTTAAAATTTTTCAGATTGAAGAATAAAAGCTTTAAATATTTATTATTGAGTAATAGCGTAAGTCAGACGTATGAAAAACTTATAAATGCATGGGTTCATAATTAGCATTAGCAAGAAATATCGGAATGTCTTACCGCGTACAGACGTACTTCAACTCATTGACAGTATACAACTCTAGCATGTACTTTATATGAAGAAAATTGACAGTTTGAAGTACCGGTCGAGTACTTGTTTTCACTTTATTAATAGAATGTCTACAAAAATATATAAATACACGGTCATCTGGAAAGCATACGGTGCTTCTTTTTTGTTGGTAGTTTATGGTTCTACAAAAAAAACCCGAAAATGAAATGATAGGAATCTAAAACTTCATCACAATTGCATAATGGTGCACGTGCCATATGCGAGACCGAATCTCAGAATCACAAAGGGTACTTTGGACACAAAGGGCTCTCCTTTAAGCATCTATTCTATCCGGTTTTTGAGGTCGTACTTTTCGAGATTGTAATGCTAGGTTTTCCTTCCTCAGAAAATCCCCTTCTCGGCATGCTCGAACACATATATTGACATTAAACCCGTCGAAGAAAGAACAGTTAAAGTAGCATTCCTGAAACTTTGACGCTTACGACTACTGCTTTCTCACTTTCCATCGATCCATCCATCCAGCCAACAGACGCACTCGTCGAACCGCGTTTTACACGCCCGATATGTTAATGGAGATGTTAAGCGACACGTTCTCCTCACAGATACGACACGCTCGATAATTTATTATAATTATTGTTGGGCATCCGGATTCTTCGCCGCGTCAAGTGCTAACTCATTGCACGTGTCGCCAACGGGACCGCCGCGATTTCCATTCATGTTTCATGTACATACACTTGACATGTTGCGTCGATTTTCAAAAGCGAGTGGGCTTTACGACAACGAATGATGCAACAATAAACTGTAGGCCCGCCACGATTTCATTCTCAAGCCAATATTTCATTATCGATACCCGTTTCGATACAGGTATCCGTTCTTGATTTGTAGCCCGCTGGCAAAACGAGTATATCTGCTACCTCGCACTATTTCATTGTTATTACCGTCAGTGATTGCGCGATTTACTATGCATAACTTAATGACTATGAAAATGTAATGTCGTTGGCGCGCATGCCCATTTCCTTAATATTAACATACAATAAAAAATAGGAGAAATTAATTCAGATACTTAGAAGAATAGTTCTATTTATGCAATAATTACACAAAATTAATTTATTTGTTGAAAACACGATATTTATTTTTATCGATTAATCCAATTAGAACTAAATGTGTTATCGCGAGTAATTTTACTTTTTTGAAATCTCGGTAGAATAATTAATTCACTCACACACGAGTTTGGTTTGGAATCACGTGGAACAATTCCATGATTAATTACTACAATCTTAAACAAATTGTTTGAAAACCGCTTTAGAAATTCAAGTTATTTCATCTCACTGACAAGTGTGAGTGAGAGTTGAATCGAGTTAGTGGCTCATTTTTTTCATTTATGGGCACATATTTTTTTTGGTGCTTACGAAAGAATGCGATCCTCAAAACACAGATGAAACAAGCCGTAGTGGACTGAACTATTAGTCATAAGGACCACCAAGCGCGTTGCTATCACGGTCCAATTGTATGTGAAGCATACCACATCAGGATCTCTCGTAAACATTGTGAGCATAAGAGGAAATAGAACTCTTAAGTACGGTCGCGCGCTCGAGTCCTTCGAGAGAAAACACGATGCGCCTACTATCGCAACAAAAAATTCTTCGAGGAGAATGGTTTAAGTTTTATTTGATTCTTGAGAGAGTTATTTTTTGCAGAACAATGAGCTTGTAACCCGATATATACAATAACGAACTGGAACAAATAACTATATGTTGTCATTATTCGATGTAAATTTGCGTTCTATTTGTGTGATTAGACTTTTCGATGAGCCATAGGTATTATTCGGAAGATTTATTTTTATTAGGGATAGCACAATGAATAACTGAAAACGTACGTTACTAAAAAAGACTCAAATTTTATCTTCTTTTTTTTTTAATTTCTGTTTGTAGATTTTAATAAGCTTTCTGATTTTCTTGTCCCGATTTATTGCTTCGGGATAAAATCGATTCAATCGTTGATAAATCGTAAAGTAAATAGGGTCACGGCGATATGATTCTAATAATACCGGCAACCTCTTCGGTGGTAATTACCAGAAGTCTTTATCGCAAACTCCGCGGAACATGTAGCGATGCACCGGCACCGCGTCGTTCTCCGTACTCGGTATATCTCTTGGCGTTGCTTGCATGCGAATCACGCGAATCACAGTCTCCTTTCTCGCACGATGTTGCGTAGGCTTACTACACATGCACGCGGACACGTGCGTCGTGCCACGCCGGCCGGCCGGCCGGCCGGCGGAAAGACGGAACAGGGGTTATTTCTGTCGTCATCAGTCACTCGTAGCAGGTTTAAGTCGTTCCACGGCAGTACGAGAGAAGCAGAGGAAGAGAGGAGCACGAAGCAGGAGAGAAGACTCCGATTTCGTGCGCAGACATGACACAATGCCGTAGTTTCTGCTCCTTTTCTGGAATCGCCGTGCACGCGATCCTCCCCCTTGCGACTATTATAAGAAGAGAGTATGTACATACAGGAAAGTGGAGTATATAGTTAGAGAAAAGAGAAAGCGCGCACGCCGTGCACTAAATGCAGAGTGTTCGTCTAAGCACGGAAGTCGATAACAAAACACATCTTTTAAATTTGAATATATTTTCTTAATAAACATACATATTTAAGTAGATGACCAATTATAGAATTCGGGTTAATTGATTTCGAGTAGTAAAATCCAAAAACTGAGAATAAAGAAAATACTAAATTACATTATATTTAAATAAATGTAACGAATTTAATTTAAAATAATAATTTTACTGTACATTATTATATATTTTCTAATATTTTTATATTATTGTGCAATATTCTTTAGCTTCTAATTCTAATTTTTTACTTCCCTTCGCATATTTGTAATTACTTCTGTGATGCCACGGTATATGTAAATAATCATTTCATTATTGCGTTTCGCTTGAGCTGCATAATTTGATCGTGGGACGTGTATGTCTTGAAACATTGGCGGACAGGCCAATTCATGAACGGAAGGATACATCGCTCACGACAAATCACTGTGCAGTAAAATGTTCTCGAACCAAGCCTCTGCCAATTTCCTGATTACTCATGTCTCCTATCCCGTGTCACCGCGAACCACGCCCGCATTCAATGTTTCACGCGTTTGCTATGCATCGGAAATGCACCGAGTGTTTTCAGCATGTCGAACGCGTCTCTTTGGAATTCACAGAACGATGTAGTTACGATAGTAGCTACAAGGTGCGTCGGGGGTGCACGCGGTGAGGCAGGGAGAGACGATAGTGATTGACGATAATCGATGGATGTTTCAAGGACGAGAACGATGATGCGTTACCTTGAACTCGATCGTTTGGATTTAAATCGTTCCTTGAATTTCCATAAGAATGTGGAATGAAAATGGAATGTGAAATTGTTGCGAGTATATACGAAAACTTTTTTTAGTACAAAATTATCGTAATTGATTATGAAGGCGATAATGATATATTTTTCACTGTCCTGGTTTAATAGTGTACGGATATTTTCTTTCTTTTTTGGCACATTAAACAAATTTATTTCATACGTATAATTTCATGCGAAGAGTATTTTTCAAAGAATTTTATTTTTTGACAATATTTATGTCAATGACAATAAAATGTTGATTCATTTATTTGGCAGTAAAAGGAATATTCGCACATTATTAAATAGCTTTAATGGATGATATCATTGTTGTCACTTTCCCATTCAAACAATACTCTAGTCATGGGAGGAATAGGAGCGGTTTGGTAGACTGCAGCCAGACACGCACACAATGCTCGTCTGCTCGTTCTACGACGAACGCTCAGTTGCTTGCTTTCTATGCGCGCATAATGCGCGCAGTTTGGTGCAAGCAGCACGTCCGGGAGATTTCTGCCACGTTGTTCTTGAAATAGGGAGCGTGAGTGCGCATGGGGGCTTAGTGGGACTTGTACAGATTCGTCATCGGACCCAGAACAGCGAGTGAAGGCTTCGCCTTTTACGTGGCAAGCATTTGTTTTATTAGGGATTTTCTGGTGAGATGGCTTCGCGTGGGATGGCTTTCGTGTACTATTTGCGTACGTCGCTGTATACAAGGAGCACTAATTAATTTTTAGAATATCTCAAACTTATGCAAAGTTATAAAAAAAATGATTTTGAAATTAATAACACTGTCCGACAGCATTTTTGTAACACGAGTGTGAATAATCATTTCCGACGTATTTTTGCTTGCTGAACACGAATCCGTTTCCCAAAATTGGCTATCACGTCACAATTTTGAGAAAAATAACTTCAAAGTTGGCAAAAATGACGATTTCGAGGGTTTTCATGACGTTATAGCATCGGTACTAAATTTTTTTTCAAAATCTGTTTAATGCCATTCGAAAGTATCAACTTTGAGCTTCAAAATGC